>CACKRE030002570.1:35855-47774 GCA_902602495.3 Ectocarpus sp. CCAP 1310/34 | reverse complement strand
CTCTCTCTCTCTCTCTCTCTCTCTCTCTCTCTCTCTCTCTCTCTCTACCGTGTGCGGAGAAACAAGAATGCTTCGTGGGTTGGGGGTATTGCACTCCTGGCCAACAACAGCGGCTGCTGCTGTATCGGCGCGGTCAGAGGTTGAGGCTTACACTCTGTACCCGCGCGCGTGTGTGGCTCGTGTTTCTGAGAAGAGGGAGAGAAAGAGAGAGAGAGAGAGAGTCACTGGTTTGTGTGCGTAAAACCAAGAACAATAGGAGCCGGATTTGCCACCCCGCTCTCTCTCTCTCTCGACCCCACCAACGCACACATCTGACTATTTGTGTTCCGGGCATGAGCATAGAGGTAGAGCCTACCGTAATCAGCGCAGTCTTCGCACAGGGGTGCGGGAAAAAATAGGGTTTCAAGGGATTTAAGTCAATTATCGCACAGGTATCGGAGTCTGTGCGGAGACGCCGATACCTTCGGTGAGGTTGGGCGATATCACGAGTGGTACCATATCCAACATGTTGTACTGCTGTGGAGAGTCCTGTACTGCGAGAGCCTGTATCGTGGGCTCCACTGCTGTACTTTGGCACCGTGAGGGTGCTCATGTGCAAGTGAAGTCGCTACACTGGAGTCTTCGCACAGGGGTGTGCGTTCGAAACACCCCACACCGCCGCTTTGGTTTTATTCAGAATCGCACGTATCGGAGTCATCGCACAGGGTGTGCGTTATTATGTAGAACCAAATTGTTTAATTCAATGTCCGCACAGGTATCGGAGTCTTCGCACCCCTGTGCGATAAAAACCTGACGACCGCAAAGTGTGCGAAGACGCCGATGATTACGGTAAGCTGTCTTGGCCCCGATGATTCATAGGGCGAGGGTCGTTGAGCATTCGTTCCTCCACAGCAACCTCTATATATATGTAGACTGCTGTAGACTTGACCACACTCCTATGTATGTATCGCGTATTCCAGGCCAAGTATGAAGAGGCAGATCCCTTGTTCGTTCGGGCCCTGGAAATTCTTGGTGCCACCGTTGGAGATCAACACCCCAACTATGCTTCAGCGCTCATCAACCGCGCGGAGTTGTTCACGGCACAAGTGAGAGATATATGTGTGTGGTGTGGCACGTGGGATGGGTTTCGTAAACTTCTTGTAGCTGTCGTTAAGTTTGATGCAACTTTGTGTGCCTTGTGGAGACTCTCTCACTCAGCAACCGTGTGAGTCAGGTGTGAGTCGAATAACTTTCTAGGAAACAACTTTTGTCTTGTGAGTGTTCTCAGATATCAGCGACACGCGTTTGTAGGGCGCGGTGTGTGCTGTTGAGATCTCAACTATCACTCGGCCTGAGATTTCTTGCCAGGGTAAGAACGACGAGTTGTACGCAAGCTGCATTCGAAAAGACCCTCGGAGGCGAACACGCCAACGTGGCCCGTGCGCTTAACAACCGATGTTGAGCGACTGTTGCGGGTTGTCTTTGGTTGTTTGTTCAACGTTCAAAACTCTTGTGTTTTGGAGACTTCGCCGAAGAGATGTCCTAACACTCATCAATGACCCCGAAATTTTTCGACAGGGCCACTTTGCCGAAGCGGTGCCCCTGAATGCACGGGCCACGGATATTTTGGAGAGAACCTTAGGTCCTGAGCACGCGAACGTGGCATCAGCGCTTGCCATTCGGGCGTGGCTGTTGGGGAGGCTGGTGAGTCGAATTGTATTCGTAGCAAGTTCTTGTGGCTATCTTTCAAATCTGCGCAATGACCACTCAGCTCAACACGTTCGAGGCAAGCTTTCAAGTTTGTGCAGTGACGTCGGACCTCAACGACCGGGTGGCAATTATTTGGAGGGCCAGGTGGGCATTTACTCCGAGGATTTGTTCGGCTAGATGCGCCTTGTGATCTTGTTAGCATTTTTATCGATCTCAAGTGGCTGTCGCTCATTCCCGATCACCTCGTGTCGCTCAGGGCAAGCCCTCAGAGGCTGACCCCCTTTACCTTCGAGCTATTAAAATTGGGGAGAAGACACTGGGTCCGGAGCATCCAGTTCTTGCGAAATGGCTCAACAACCGGGCGGTGTTGTTGTTTCAACAGGTGAGACACGTCATTTTTGCCCCTGAAATGTTCCTACATGGTAGCGAGCGAAGCGTGTTACTAACGTTTGACGATGCCAAAAAACGGGACCTATTCCGAGGCTAATCTGTTATCAGCGAAGAAGAGAGTCACCCCTCTCGCAAAACATTATTGGTGATATATACCGTGGTATTCAGCCTCCACGATATTGCACAGTATTTTTTGGGTGGTAGTCGGTCAACACGGTACGTTTACCGCCGTGGTATTCAGCCTCCGCGGTATTGCACGGCAGTATATGTTTTGGATATTGATTTGTAACCACGGTACATTTACGGTGCGACGGTATTGGTATACGAAGTATACGGTATTTTTTGGATGGTGCTCGGCCACCACCGGTATTACTCTGTACGGTAATTTGTTTTGTCTGATTATATTGTTTTTTGTGTGTCGCTCTTGCGTGTAGTGGTGGCGTTTGTTCACTGAACATGAAAACGGAAAGTCGTACTATTACAGGTAGCCGTTCGCAGCCAAACAATGGCGACCGAAAGCAAGAGCTACACTAGCGATGTCAACTACATAGTTCCTGATCAGACCAAACCGGTGAAATAACCCGCCCTCCTCTGACAAACTACGCTTTTGTACGGTATTGTGCTGTCTCATGGACACAACAAGTACACAGCAAAGACTTTTACTCCGGAGTACATAACAGCAGGTCAATACATACTTTCAAATTCCACAAAAGTACAGATTCATAATAGGTTCAAGACAACAGCCGTGTTCGCCCTTGCCGCCTCCACACGCCGCGGAAGGATCCTCGGCAACCAATGGTGACCTCTCACCCACCTCACCCACGACATTGTTGGTTCCACCAACGTTCTGGCCACCTTCCATGACTGCCTACCCTGCTGGGTCGGTGTGTTGTTTCCTGTGGAGGTTGCTGTGAGCATTCTTTATACAATTAAGTAAAAGAAGAAAGGTCTCTTTGTTCGTTTGTGTTGGTTTCTTGTTTGAAAATGAGGTTGTGAACACAAAATATTGTACTGTATGTATACAATGGTGGTGAAATATCCATAGCAGAAGATGAAGCATTAGTTGGAACATTTAATGTGTTGTCGGCAAATTCTTCTAAGAATGCTGTTATATGTCAGGTTACATTTATTTATGTATGTGTCGGTACAAGTACGGATCAAGCGTGTAGAATATGTATGTGTGTATTTTTTAAGGAATCTGCAATTGTCAGATAGGAAACGAAATAGTAATAAAGGAGAAGGACAAAACCAAATACCATAGACGAAAAGGAGAGAGAACATAGAACCAAGGGAATAGAATTGTTCGCTACCCTCGCACCAGTTGTGACCGAGCAGTAGGTCAATGGATTGATGTTTACGTCGTGTATTATCGGTTGCCCACCAGGGGACGAACAAAATGGTGTCTTGGTCACGATTTGATTGATATTGGTATACTAGGGGAACAACAGTCGGGTTTCGTCACACATACACCACCACCGGCCCTGATTATCTGCCAGAGCGAGCTCCTAGCGCGAGCTATAGTATATTCCGCGAGCTTGTAGAAGGCAGAAGTGGCAGCGGCTATTGAACTGTCTTCGACGAAGTACTTATCATGAGTCGTGCCGAGCTTCTCAGGACGTATGCATAGGTCCACATGTACGTGTCGGTGGGCTCTTCTCTCAATCTTGCTGGACCACTTCCTTGCACCAACCGTCTGCTTGTTTTTGTGAACGCGTGCTTACCTCCAAGCCTCGTCCATACGTGCCGTTCGCGGATCGCATTTATGCAGGGAACGTATAACGCTGCAATTCCACTCTTGGAGAGGGCCTTCACAATCCGCAAGAAGAAGCTGGGGGAAAACCACCGAGACGTAGTCGACACGCAGAACAACCTGGAGCGTGTGCGAACAAAGATTCGTGCACAGGTTACTGACAGCAGTACACCGGCGGCCAGCGGGGTACCTTAGGGGACCTTGGAAGCTCTTCCCCATTTCACGCTGGTGTAGATGGTAATTGTGTAACGACCCAAAGGTCTACTGTTTTGTGTAACGACCGTCGTATTCCGCGATCGCATGTTGATTGTGCAGTGTCGTTTTTTTGGGGGTGGGGCTCCAAATCTTTGAGATTCATATTTATACAACTAAATAGGACTGGGTACTGGCGCGCAGCGCCAGTGAATAAATACTGGTGAGGGGGGCCCGCCGGAGGCGCATGTACGCGATTTGGCTTCACTACAGGAAAAACATTCGTTGATTTTGACTGTTTTCAAACGCAATTTCCGTGTAAAGATTTTGGCCGTGGGTTTCCGTTGCATAATGAGGCGATATTAGAGGAGGTCTGCGTATTACTGTGGACGTACATACGATAGGTAAGTGGAGATTACTGGCGGTACTGGCGGCTCCCTGAGCCAGTACCAGTAGTACTACCAGTGCGTACTGGTCCAGTACCCAGCCAGCCCTACAAATTTGTAGAGAATTGTTGCTAGGCAAACCCACTTGACAAATGAATAGAAAGTCGCGACCACCTTAACTATATATTCACAGAAACGTCGGCGGCGACCGTCTTTTTTCTAAACCCCTTTTAATTAAGGGGTCTTACTTTCAGTTGGGGCATTGTTTCAATCGGCTAATCGGCTAGTATACAACTCTCGCCAAAAACATGCAACGATGTCGTGATTGCATTTTTTACTTGTTCTCATTTATGGGAAACCAAGGGAAACACATCTTGATCTTGGATTGGTCCCAATCTTGGCAAGCTTCAATCGAACCCAAGAACAAGGTTACGACGTGTACGTACGTGGGTAGACTATGTGGGAAAATAAAATCTTCTTGATCTTGGGGGGTGGGGGCATGGAAACAAGGATTCCCTGGGTGCAGGTCTGTGGGCTGTTTGTGCAGGGATTGTTGTTGATACTTCACATTAGCTGTATCCCATGTGGGTGGACGGATTGATGCTATTCGGGTATTCGGTGTCCTTGGCTGTGTAGTGGGAACCTCTTTTCACGTGACAATTCTTCCTGTTTAACACGAGGCCTCGCCACGGTTGTCGACCACCATGCCGCTTTGCTCTACATCCCACGCGACAATTAGGCAGTCAATCAAGACTGTACCGTACAATATTTCTTCGGGGTCCTCCACCATCACGCCCACTACGACTGCGTGGCGCTAGCTGCTTCCGCACAACAAACACGGAAACATGCTGCATCTGATCGTTCACGTCAATTCCTCACGATCCACTACTGTACATTACATCATGCCGTGTTATTTCTCCCCACAAACACGCCTCACCCGACCCCTAAACGAACGCACGCATAGTCTGCTGTGGTACCCAACACTCCTCGAACCCAGAGCTCCGACCAAAACAAGCTTGTTCCGCGCGCACAACCAACGCCTAACTTGATCGTTCAACCAAAGAACGCTTGTTTTACAGTCACTTGCGCGAGTGGCACATCTAAATTAAAGCAAGGAGAACGAAATCTTGCCGCGGCTGCCGATGGCTCCCAATTTTACACTTTTGGCCACCTTCGGAAGAACCGTCCTCAACTTTCCTGCACCACCTGCGAAGCGGTGCCAAGTGTGAAGTAGTTGTGCAGGCACCATTTTTCCTCGACGTGAACCCCCGAGATCGATTGAGTGCAACGAAAAACGTACGGTGTATAGCGTACGAAGAGAAACAGAGGTGCACCGTACCACGTCTTAAGTCTACGGCACGATCGAGTCTACGCAACAAGAGCTAGTGTACTTGTACTGCAGCCTTTGGCGACAAAGCTCGGGTAATCTTGCTTTGTGTCACTGAATAAAGGTGTGGTCAACCCGCCACGTGAAACCGCTCTTCTTGCTGTATTGCTGGTCCCCAGTTTAGTTGGTGTTCCACACGCACAAACCTGCTGTATTTTGTCGTCGCACGTGCTCCAGCAAACTCGCCGTGTCGGCGGTGAGTTTGTCATTCTCCCCGAGTAAGTCACGCCAGATTTCCACGGCTCTCTGCAAAAGCGGTAGGCTCTTGTGGTGCTCCCCCTATGCAAGCGTAAGGTAAGGTGTGGTCAACAGCAAAAATCAAAAACGCAAAACCACATGCATGGAGCCAACCTTTGCGCAATTAGACTATCGACGGAAATGGACAACGGGTTCAAGAACGAGGAGGGCCATCTGCCGACGCCACTACAGTACTACCGTAATATCCTCCTTTATACCCCCTCCCTGAGTCTACCCCAAAATTGGGGAAATGGGCGCAAAAAACGCTGTTATACCCCCGGGTAATCGATAAATAAAAATAAATAAAAAATCCCCTCCCTACCTCAGAGATACCCCCGGGGGGTACTTTTCTTGGGGGGAAAAGACGTTCGCCCCGGGGGGAATACAGACAAATGTTGTCGTTGGAGGCTATGTAGATGAGTATTGGACATGTCCGAGCCGTTGTGCGTGGAGGAAGGGCTCACTCGCAAATGCATTCAGCCGTAGATGCTGTTTAGACCCGACATGGTGTTTGTGCTGTGTGTGTGTGTGCGTTTAGTGGCAAATCGCCCGGGGGCTTTTCGCCCCGGGGTGTTTTTTTTTTTAAATAAAAGATCCCCCCCCTACCTCTGTACATATTGACCCCGGGGCGATCATTTTACGAAAAAGATTTGCATCCCCTCCGAGGGTATAAAGGAGGATATTACGGTATGTGGACAAATTTCGCCGTGGTTTCACCGAACATGCGCTACAAATCGCCCAAGATAATCCATCAGAACCCCCCTCTCGCCAGAGCTCCCATAACACGGCTTTTCCTACACGTTGCTCTTACCTGCTTTACCAACACGTTCGCCCAACACTTGAGCGCCCAAGCCACGTCCTTGTGATGCTCTCCACACACGCGCTGCTTTGACTCGAATACTTCACGCCACAGGGGTTCTGCCTTGTCTAGCAGTCGCAGCTTCTCGTAAGTGTCCGCCGTCCAGCCTCGCGTCCTGATCGTACCGGGGTGGTCACGCCCAAGAGACCTCTCTTGGATAGCCAGAGCATTCTCGTAAAAGGGCTGCGCATCCCGGTAATTGGCCTGCGCAGAATACCCCAACAAGGTGCGCATGAACAGCGGCGGAGCTCGCTCAGCCATGCCCCTGGACCGACAGCAGAACCACTACGCAAAACCATGCTGCCACCATCTCACATAGCTCTATGCGACCGTTGTTAGGATGACAGCAATTCGCGATTCTCGAGCACTGATCAGCGCCAGATTCAGACGGTTCTTGCTGGCACGACACACAGACGATGTGATGGGCTGAGGCATCGTACGGTAGGGGGGCACTATTGCTTGCACGGGAGACACTTCGAAAGCGGCTGCTGTGCACACCTCGCTACCCATTTTCCTCTTGAGGAATGCATACCTTCTCCCAAGAGAGGAACAATCGCCAAATTCGATTTTTTATATCTCAATTTGTGCGGATAAATCAGGGGTTAGCAGCTTGAAAACCGCGGCTCATTTCGTGCCAAAACGTGGCTCAGTCGGTACCCCCCCCTACCGTCCGTACGATGACTCGTCTCCGCACCTGCATACCCAACATACGCGCCAGGTTGAAGTACCACACTGCCAGATCCGGGTGTTCTCGTAGCTCCGGGGACTTCTCGCCGATAGTGATTGCCACGCGGTAGTGCTCGGCCGCCTCCTGATGCATATTCTGCGGAGACGACCGCAAGGTGCCGGATGGAAATAGTACTGCTGCTTGGGCCAGCAGGTCTGTTCAAGTCAGCTACTGTACGAGGTACAGCCCTACTACCGTCAATTGTGCGGGCCAGCACTGTCGTTTTCGTCTTCCTCAGCGAGTACGGTAGAGTAGTACCGTATGAATTCCTTCTGAAATCGGTCGGTTGTAGGTTGCGGGATGTGTATACAACTTACCGATTGTTCCTACAAAACCATTCCGCCCGGGGTTCAATTAAGTTGCCCAGGTGCTCACCTTCGCTCGAAATACCAGCGCGACGTTATTGTGCGTTACCGCTGTGAGCTTGGAGTCTGGCACCGTCTTCTTTGCGAGTTCCAGAGCACGCATAGCCCACGGGAGAGCGTCGTCGTCCCTCTTCTGCGTATTGCGGGCCGTTGGGGCGATATGGAGGGGACTGGTGACAGGCTTCATACACACGTCTGCGTGGGGAGAGCATGAGATGCACCGGTCGAGCAATTATCTATTGGCGGATCTCATCAGGCTGTCCAACAAAAGTACCAAACGTCGTCGGCCCTTCATCCTTCACACGGCGCGTTCCACTCAAAATCGAAGGTGGCTCTTACCTGCAGTCGAAAAATTTCGGATTTGGTGGTGAGCACGTTGACCATGGCGGGGTGTTCGTCACCTTTCGTGTTTAACCGGCTGGCGATGGAATCATCGAGCAGCTCTAATGCTTCGTCGTATCGCTTCTGTATTGAGCAAAACCAGAGAGGCAAAGTTGTTAGTTGCATGCGAAACGCCACTAAATAATACAGCGTCGAAAACGGGCTGAAAACGATAGAACCTGTGTTCAAGGTGTTATGGTAGTGGCGCATTAGCTGTAAAGATACACAAGGTTCCCCTTCGGGAGGTTGGTCACGTGCCTCCCGGGGGTGACGCAAGATCACATCCCTGTTTTTTGTCGACATATATGTACCAAACAAACTATACTCACGTTCAGTAGGGGAAAATACAGGGGCAAAAATGTATTGGCTGTTATTTTTCATCACATTAAATACCGTTCCGGTCTCTCTCACCTCTTCTATCAATCCGTACTGGTCCGACCGGTGCGGACGCCTTCCGCTAACTACCCAAAAGAAGGTGCCACTATATGTATCCGAAAATAAACAAAGAGAGGGCCCCAGAAAAATCAACAAAAATGCGAAAAAAACAAAAACGGATGATGATTGATGTGAATGTTGTCTGCCAAACATACAACTTACAAGGGTTAACTCCTCCAAACGGCGTGAGAAATCGCTGTGGAATAACATTGGGGGTATTCCGTGAACCAGCTTGTACAGCTCCAGGACACCGAGCGCACGAGGCAAAGTTGTCGCACTCTCTCAGTCTATCGTCACAACCGCGTTCTCTGTGAGAGCAACCACAATGAACAAGTGAGTGGAGTGTGAGCTATCGAATGAGTCGGGCCTCTTCAAACGCGGAAGAAAGCGGCGATGAGAAAGCGCCAAACCCTACCTTGGGGGTTAGACTACGGTACGATAGAAAGGCTCACCACACCCATCAGCATTCTAGCGTAGTTGTTGAGCGCGATGGCCACGGCCTCGTGTTCAGGGCCCAGGATCTTCTTGCGTGTTGCCAAGGAGCTTTTGTACAGCGACTCGGCCTCCGGGAATTTTCTCTGCATACGTCAGTTTTGCCAGCAAGGCGCGAATCGATCGGTGCAATCCTCTCGGCCACCTGCAATTAGTTATTCGACGACTACAATCTAACAATTCACTACTGTCAGCTGCCGCGCAGCAACCACCCGCGGCTTGCGGGTTAAGCGACACGACACACCCGCTCAGACAAAATAGACAGGTGTTTTCGTTTAATCGCTCCCCACCTGAGAGCACAATGCGTTCGCCAAGTTGTTGCTCACTCTCGCCACCGCCGGATGATCAGGCGTAAACATCATTGTCCGTATGGCCAAGGCTTGCCTGTAGAGCGTTTCGGCTCCAGAATAGTCGCCCTGGATGCGAAACAAGGTCGGGATCAAACCGGCTCATGGTCGCACGGTTGGACCGACAAACTTGGAAAGAACAGTGTACACCGGGGCGCCCCGCTTTCCTTGGCTGAGTCAAATAGGTCTGGAGGGTCAGGCCTGGACTCACTTTTCGGCGTTTGGCTGCGTTTTGCCCGTGTTGTGAAAGCAACCAGGAGAGAACGCATCGCAACGTTGACTGACTTCTGCAACGCAGGCTGTCAAGTGGCACATCTCCACGACATCCGCCTAACGACAAAATCTTGCGGTCTCTCAAGCAGTGACGTTTGCGAGAAGATCGCAGTCCGAAACGTTCAAAACATTCACTCATGGTGTACGTCGATAGTATCCCTGAACGACAGGTCAGTCGTTTCTGCATGAAAACCAACCGCACGGTAGGCTACATACGTGATACCACCCCGGGTGAAAAAGCGCTTTTCGCTTTCGAAAACCCAAACGTGTGTTTACCGCGTAGGCCTGGGTGACAAGCGGGCTGACCAGCCGGCCTATATGGGGGGTGGGTGATAACAGCGAAGGGGGCATCGCTGGAACTCGGGGGCGAGACCCGGTGGTCTGTGCGGGTAGGCAAGTGGACACACTCCCCTAGGATTTTAACTCCAGTACGTTTGTATTCTCCACACGTTACTGTGCATGCATGCCAGCAGAGGGTCGGCGAGGGGATGGATTAACACATTCACCTGCTGCACTGCAGTTTCATTGAGGGGGTGTGGTATACCGCGTAGGCTCGGGTGACAGTAGCACAACCAACCCCGAAACCCTCGAAAACCCAGTGGTGGCTGATACCGAGGGGGTCGTAGCTTACGGCAGTCTATGCCTGTATGATACTCTAAAACACTGCTGTAGCATGTACACGCCGCATAGAGCTCTAGAGCTTCTACACATAGTTCACTACTTGTAGTGGATTGTTTATCATCCAGTGTCGTGGCTCTCACCTTCGCTTCCAGCAGCGACCCCCACTGGTTGAGCTCCTCCGCCTTTTCCGGGTGATTGGGATCAGAACCACGCAGTTTGCTCAGGATATCGCGGGACTGAACGAGCAGCGAATCAGTTTCCTCGAACGCATCCTGCTGACGTGAGCGAGAAGTGCACCATATGTGAAGCAAGCTGTTGGGCTCTTCCCTCCGCAAGCAACTGGAGGTGACGACGAGCTATTAGAGAGCTCTAGATCTCCCCACCTTTGCCGAAGCTACATCCCCTCCGAAAGCTCCCTTGCAGTCGATTGTTACACTCGAAGACCCCGAGGCGTAAGGGGTGTGCACAAGTCGGGGTTGAGCAAGTCGGGGTTGAGAGCAGTGGGAAGTTCACTGTGCATACCTGCTACTATATCATAACGTTGTTAGAACAAGTCAAAACGATCGAAGTTGGTGTGTGTATGATTTCGTGAATAAGGTGTGAATCGTAGTCGTCGAGCTAGACTTTACCCGTGTCCTCGAACACCCAACGCAAAGTCGGATGAATACGACATACCAAACCAAATGGTGGTGTTCGTTACTCAACTCAGCACTGAACAGAAGGAAAACTTCCATACACATGAACGGCTTGAAAATTGCGGTGGATGGTAGCTTCTTCTGTTGTTGAGTGTGCGTGACCCTTGTTCCATTTGGATCATATATCTTTGGCAACATGTAGCGTTACCTCCGCCACGGCTAGTAGAATAGTGAACACAGACGGGGCTCCGTGCGGTATTGTTGTACGGACATATCCCATTTCTAACGGAACCCCCCCCCCAAAAACAAAAAAATCGGTCCGCATATCGGCACGATGATGCGATGTTCGATACGATATATATCGTCCGAGTATCGAGAATATCATTTCTGATTCACAGCTCTAACAGGGGGGGGAAGCAAAAAATATATGGTACACACACAAACGCACACACACAACGATGAACCATGTCCACTTGTTGCTCATTGCCTTTGATCCACCATAATCACTCTTAGGGCCGAACGCGGATGACGTGTTCCATCCCAGCAACGGTAAACGCTCGCGAGTCAGGTCTGATGCGTTGTGATGCCTACAAAGTCGCGAAAAATTGGTTGCAAAAGCAAACCCCGGGGGGATTTCCCGTGTAAACGCCAACCCCAAGGGACATCATTTATTTATTTTTGAACAAAATCTACCACGGGAGAAATAATTTTCAAGCCAGCTTCTCGGCGAATTTGGGGGGGGGGGGGGGGGGC
>CACKRE030002570.1:0-26858 GCA_902602495.3 Ectocarpus sp. CCAP 1310/34 | reverse complement strand
CCCCCCCCCCCCCCAAACGGTAAGAAACGGCCTGATTGGTGATCTGTTAGCTGTGTTAGCGTATTCGGTTGAGACGTCGGCCACGGGGCATGCTTTCGTTTTATTTTTGTCGCTACTGAGTAAAGTAGGTAACATCAGCAGCAGTCTTCGGGGGGTCTTTCGTCGGTGACTACGTTAGCTTTTCCGTGAAAACGGCTTTTTAGTACATAAGTAGTCAGCGTTTTTACGCCAGGTGTTTGATGGTACACATTTGATGAGTATTCCTTCTTTTCAACGAGGTTGATGGCGTACATGCACGGGTTTCATGTTAAATTACCGGTAAGCACGGTGTTTTGCGGCAACCCATTGTTGTCACCCCCTCTTATTTTCATAATGCCTCCTGCAGAACTGAAGTAATACTTGTTCGCAGGCAGTGATATCGCACCCCATCGTCAGACAACCATTCATCTAATTCTTGATGTTGAGGGTGAGAGTGAGGACGGGGCGAAGGCGGCCCCGTCCGGTCTTGTACGTAAGAAAAAATAAAAATAAACCCCCTGAAACTTAGCACGCGTGTGTTTTTTGGCCATGCCTACCGATCAACGCAAAAAAACGAGCGAAATCGAAGTTCATGCACAAAATCCGTACCTGCACACCACGGGGCCCCCTTGACTTAGTATAGACGTCTGTACACTCAATCGTATACTTTTTTGTCACGAAAACGAGTGGCCCACGTTTCGTCCACGTATCGTACAGAGTTGTGTTACAGTATTTTGAAGTGTTTTTAATGATTGGTGTACAATTCACGTTTCCAAAAACTTTTAGACGGCCTTATGCCTCGGTTTCTGGCTCCGGGACGCTGGAATTTGGACCTAGAAGAAGCGTAAAAGGACTCAGGAAACTGTGTTGTCTATCGCCGGTGCTCGTCTACCGCTCCTTGGTGCTGTGTGACGAGTGTGTGGCAGCAGCCAGCAGCACCAACGTTTCAAACAATGCGAACCGTAATACCACGGTGGAAACCCGGGGTGGGCCTCATTGTCCCCGTAGCCACGAGCTTCCATCAAGCCAACGTCACTTTTGGTTGACCATTTGTCTCCAGATTCCAAAAGGGTAAACAAGGTGAAAAGAGCTAGAAAGATAAAGAAGACGGGGCTTCCCCACACAGCAGGAGAGCTGCTACTATTACAGTTTACCTTTGAGGTGGCAATCCTGGTGTGTGCACCGTCGGAGAGCTGGTGTCTGTGAGATGCAACATTTTGGGGCCGGGTCAAACGCTTCGTGTTTGGTCCAGTGTGGTCTCGAGATTATCACTCCCCGCACGCCTACGACCTTTGCAGCGTTATTTATAGTTGTCACCACATGGCCTGTGTCGTGACAAAGCAACCCCTTTTCTCAGGTTTCCCGCAGTGGCTCAAGCAGGGTCTCAACATGGCGAGCGTGGGTATGACCTTCGAGAGGGTTGAGGAGATGGCGCAAGAGCTGGCCGTGTTCCGCGATCAGAATCGTGCTACGGCAACCAGTAATAGAGCGGTACCCCACGAGGAAGTTGAGCGCACGGCAGTCTTCCTGGACGCGTACTCAAACATGCTGCAATATCAACGGATCAAGGTCGTGAACCAGTACCAAGCTGACTACGACCTCTTGGCCTACTCTATGAGACGCGATCATAGCAAGCTCGTCATCGATCATGTCACTCCCGTGAAGCTTGAGCAGCCGCGGATATCGGGAGACGTCCGAAGTTACCTGGCTGATGCAGCGGACGCGAAGCGCATATTGGATGCCGAGGTGCTCGCGGTGGTGGAGGCGGAGCGTGCCGCGGGCGGGGAGTTGCGCCAAGTGAAGGCGCCTTCCTTCGTGGAGGCCCCGCTCAAGTCAGAGGAGAGCACGCTGCGGAAGGCGAGCATGCCTTGGGCTGGCAATGACCTTCGGCTGGTAACCGACATGGCCAGAGTTTCCGTCCTGTGCTACTCGTCAGAAGACCTTCAGAAGATGTGCCAACATCTTCGCGAGCGCTTCAAGGTGACTCACCCATATGTACCTTATACGGCGCGGCGCCGGTCCGAACCACTTTCTCCGATTGTTTGCGCTGCTGATGAACGCGGGTTTTGTTGCATCACGGGTTTCACCCACCCTGTACGGACTCTCATTTGCACGCGCCCGTGCGCTTCGTATCGTTCCGATCAACCCAGGCCCTTGGCTTTGCTGTGCCGAGGGTAGCCAACGGCTTTCGCAGCAGCTTCACCCCGGGTGGATATCGTGATGTCAAAATGAACGTAGCGGTTCGCCTGGAGAGCGGTTCAGAGCATCTGTGCGAGGTGCAGTTGCATCTGGAACAGTTTTTCGTCCTCAAGGACGCGTCTCACAAGGTGTACGAATGGGCGCGAGGCCTGCGTGTCACGTGCAACATGTCGGCTACACACCTGTTCGAAAACGTTAGCCCACAGGTGTTGAAGGCAATGATCGAGATAGCGGAGAACAACCGCGCTTACGCCAACGCCCTGCCTGAGCTGATGCGGTACGCTGGGTACCCGCTCAAGGTCGCGCAGATCCATCGGGAGGTGATTACCAGTACATGTAGAGCTCTACCCCTGTCCGCACGTTCGCGGTCAATTTCCCTCGTATCACTTGTACTTGGAAACTCCAGCGCCTATCATACTAAGTACGCACACATCCGGCCTCCACTTCGACTCTCTACTGACGTCGACTGCTCGCCCCTTCGGTTTTGTATTTGGCCTGTTGGATGTAGTGGAGACAACAGTGTTGTGGCCGCAGTCACCCATTGTAGAATGCCAATGCTAGTGCTAATAGCTCTATCGGCAAGTAATTCCATACAATCAAGATACCCCGTGTGGCGATGGTCCAAAGGCATGCAAAACATGAGTACGCCCCCCGCGTTCTCTGCAGTTGACATGGTTATTCCAGGCGGCTGTGGGGCTGCTTGGTCCGAATTGTTTTTGACATCCTACCTCTTGTCTTCCCTGTCTTCAGGCAGTAGCAGAAGCGACCCGGGTTTACAACAGGGACGCTGTGAACCCTACCTCTGACGCAAGCCGACGCGCGGGGATTCGACTGGCCAACGCCTCATCCTCTTTGGCGGAGTCGCTTCTGGACCAGGTATCGATCAATTCAGCCGACAGCCGCCTACCTGTACGGCTGGAAATATCGTCGCTGGTACCGTCGACGAGACAATGCAGCATTAGCGCAACGTACATGTTGCAGCTGATAAGGCCACAAAGGCAGAATTTGCGTACATTGCAGTCTAACCCAGTGGAAGGCATCGGGTTGAAAATCGATACAGCCAAAGGGGAAGAGTGTGCACACTGCGAACATTTGAACAAAGTATCCTCTTGTCTAACGGGGATGCGTCAGTTTATTCATTATGGGCGTGTCGACCAGCGTGCGGAGATAACCACGGTCGTGCCTACGTGACACGGTCAAGCGACTGCGTAGAGTAGGCAAATGCACTGAGCTCAGCATTCAGTTACTAATACCGTGTGTTCGACCTGCAGCGTGATACCGATGGCCCAGAGGAGGCAAGACGCCTGTGCGAGCAAGCCTTGCAAATCGAGAGAGAAATCTGGGGGGGAGACCACCCGCAGGTGGCCAGAACGCTCATTACACTTGCGCTGGTGCTGAAAACCCAGGTAGCTGTGCTGGTGGTTGACATGATATGTCTTGCTGCGTGATCGTTGCCTTTTTTCAGTTTACCTGTTCGTACCGCCTCGAGTTTTAGTCTCAATTGCCCCGAGATATGCTTAAGGAACCCGTTCTTACTTGCTCCACCTGCTCGTTGCGTGGCCACCTCATCAGCGACACTACCAAGGCGCACGGGAGGCCTACGACCAATCCAGAGCGATAATGCAGGCTGCACTTGGGCCCAACCACCCAATGGTGTCATCCGCGAGGAACAATATGGGCTGCATGCTACTGGATGAGGTGCGGGGAGAGTAGCAACAACGGATTACGTAACCTGCAATCATTTATGCTACATATATGGCAAGGATTTGGAAGTTTTGCGCACTTCTAGCGCAGGCCATAGTGCAGATGATGACGAGTTACTCTGGCTGCAGGTAATCCTAGCTCATAATTCCAGTCCGTCCTTTCTGATTTAGGTTTGGTGCTATATATAGTGAGAAATCGATGGTTCGAGAATGGACCTGGTCGTCCCCTACTGGGTCATCATGTACCTGGTAACTTGTTTCGCAGATTCTCCATTTCTGTAAGACCGAACTCGAGGTGGGCGCCAAGTGAAGAGTCATCGTCGTTGGCGAGCAGTAGCCCTGTATGAAGTATATTGCACTAGGCCTGCTGAAGTGAGATCTGTGCCGAGAAATTGCCTCCGGCCTGTATTTCGGGTATGAGCAGGTGACTGTGAACTCGGTCATTGCGGGGTCCATCCACCATGCGTTAGTAAGCAAAGAAGCCATCATATCATTTGCATTTCCACTTGCGCTTCTCGCACGTCGTGCTACGGCCTTCACGATTTTTTTCGTTGCGCACTCTTTGTGTTGTACTCGTTTGCGTTCAACTCCACTTTCTAACCAAGCCGACCTCCACACCTCTTATTTTCCGACTCCTCACTCCTACAAGTCTACACTTCTGCATGTTATATCTTGCCTACCAATGGAGGCCGCGCCGCCCTAGTACGTACACTCCTCCAGAGATATCTGCACAGAATCTGCACCTCAAGCGGCATTCTGGCAGGCCCAGCTCCGCGCTAAAAACCCATTTGTGTGCGTTTTGATCCGCAGGAGCGATTCTATGACGCGGAACTGATGCATCGCGAAACTTTGCGGCAGCTGGAAGAATCCGTGGGCGACAAACATCCAAACTACGTGGCAACGGTTAGCAACTTGGGTCAAGCACTGCAGAAGCTGTTTGTCGGCCGTACTCCGCGTACTTATCGGGACTTGTTTGTGTAGTGTATTAACTTCAGACGGTGAGACAACGCCCGTACCCAGGACGCTGTCGTGCTCGGAAAGCAGGAGGAGAAAGAGAGAGTGGCAGCGCGGCTGCTGCACTCAACAAAGGGGGTCCCGGTGCATCATCACCGTACCCCTACCTAAAAGGTTCTACACCATCTGCGTCACACTTGTACGTATGGCTAATGTATCCAAACCATGTCCGTAGACCCACGAACACCCTCCCTGGTTCTTCACGCAAGTGACTAACCATCAGTGGGGCAACAACACCCCGGATACATCAATAAAAAAACCATACGGTGGTGGAGGGGAAACCCGGCCCCCGGGCAAAACCCCTCCAAAGAAAACCCCATCCAACACAAAAACCATTGCTATCACGGCGGATGTACAACGGCCGCACTTATCAGAAAGACCAAGGCGAAGACAAGATCGCAAGGAACTACGTTCCCCCGGACGATGGCCTCCCAACGCCCCCTACTCCTGCCATGGGTACACAGACCGCGACAGTAATGCGACTTTCCCGCATGGTAAACATGGCCCTTCCCAAGTGCTAAAAACTGCTAGCTACTCCGGCAAATTCATCAACTTGCGCCGGTGGTACTGCAGACTGCTCTTGCTAAGAGCCTTGGTAAGCATGTCGGCATGCTGCTCCGACGTCGACACAAACTTGATCGAGATGTCCCCCGACCTGAACAATCCACGAATGAAGTGGTACCTCACGTCGATGTGCTTGCTACGCGCTGAGCTGAGGGGGTTCTGCACCAAAGCCATAGCCCCCTGATTGTCCTCAAGGACCTGAATGCTGCTGCCACTGGTCTCTGGGGCAATAAACGAAAGCACTGCACGCACAAACAAAGCTTCCTTCACACCCTCCCCGGCAGCAATGTACTCTGCCTCCGTAGACGACAAAGATACGATAGCTTGCGTCTTGCTACCGTGGCTGATGACGGTCCCTCCAACCGTTGTTGCCAGCCCTGACACCGAACGCCTATCCTCAGCGTCGGCGTAGCTAGCGTCCACGTACACCGCCAGCCCCAACCCCGATCCCCGTTCGTAGGTGATCCCGAGGTCCCTCGTCTCTTTGAGGTAGGCGAGGATCTTCACGATCGCCTTCCAGTGCCTCTCGGCAGGGGCATGGGCATGGCGCGCTACCGCACGCACGGCGAACGAGATGTCCGGGCGCGAGAACGTCGACACCCACATCATGCTGCCGATGGCCTCCCTCACCGGCCATTCCCCTCCACTCTCGTCATCCCGCTTCGGTCCTATATCGACACCAGGGGAAGCAGGGATGGAGGAGGTCGACTGCACATCAAAGCGATTCACGATGCTGTCAATGTACGCGGTTTGGGAGATTCTAAGGGTCCCAGCCTCTAGGTCTCTCTCGACGGCACACCCGTCGAACCACACGCACTCTCCAAGGTCTTTGGTGGGGAATGCCTTGTTGAGGGAAGCAAGCAACTCCTTGCAATCATCATCAGACCCAGCCACCAAAATGTCATCCACATAAATCACGATAATCATCACCACGACATCGTCTTTCATCTTGCGGAAGACGCACGGGTCAGCCTTGCACTGCTCGAACCCGTTTTCTACAAGAGTATCGGCAGCGTGGTACCCCCACTGCCTGCCGCTCTGCTTCAAGCCGTAAATAGCACGCTCAGCCTTCACAACTTTGTGGGATTTTTCCCCGCACCCCGCGGGGAGCCTCAGAAACACATCCTCGTCCAACTTAGCGTGTGTAAACGCCTGCTTGACATCCCAGTGGTTGAGTTTCAGCGATTTCTCGTTGGCTACCGCAAGCATCAGTTTAATGGATGCGGATGATGGGCAAGGGGAGGATGAGTGGAAGTAGTCCACGTTCGGGATTTGCGAAAACCCCCTAGCGACCAGACGCGCTTTGAACTTCTCAATTTTTCCGTCCTTGTTTGTCTTCCAAGTGAAGCGCCACTTCGAGCTCACGGGTCTACGCCCCTCTGGCGTACCGTCTACGAATGAAAACGTTCCCGTGCCCAAGTGCCCATCAAACTCTTCCCTCATGGCCTGTTCCCATCCCTCTCTGTACACAGACTTGTTAACGCCGGCTACGGTCATGGGGGGGGATTCGACGTCACTCGGACGCTTGCCTATGGGGGATTCTGTACTCAGCTCGGTCGACGCCAGGGCCCTCGCGAAGGCGTCTGGAGAGTTGAGCACGAGGTCCTCCGCTCCCAGCAGGAAGTCCTCTGCCTCTTGGCGCGCGATGTTGGCCTTCTCCGCGCGCTCGCACAGCAGCGCTTGCACCGCCCTCGCCTCTAGCTCTTCCACCACGTCGACCACACACGCGATCATCCAGTGGGTGTGCTCCGTCGTGCTGTTGATGGGCAGGATGGGCAGCCCCGCCTCCGACGCATGGCGGGCGAGCAGGCCTTCGGCACTCGTTGGCGACGGCGACGACTCGTACCTCATGTTCCGGCGAGGGTTCTCCCTGAGTCGGCGGCTGGTGAGCTCCGCCGGCTCGCCAAAGCGGGCGAGCTTCCGTCCCTCGGGCCCGCGGAGGGCCGGGATGTCCGTGTCGCTGCCGCTGTCACTGCCGCTACCGCTGCTGTTGCTGCTGCTGCTGCCGCTGCTGCTGCTGCTGCTGCTGCTGCCGCCACCGCGGCTGCTGCTGCTGCGACGGTCGTCCTCGCCGCCGCCCACATCGGCCATCCCGGTCGACGTGGTAGATGGGGCGACGCTCGCGCCCTCCCTGCTCGAGGGGGCGCCATCGCCAGCGTCGCCCGCGCCCGACTCCTGGGGCGCGGCCGGCGGCGCCGCCGGCGCATCACGCGCGGGCGGCTCCGCGGGCCCCGGGTTTGCCGTCGTGTCAAGGTGGAAACCTCCATCCTCAGGTTCTCCCTCCGCCCTCCCTCCACCGTGGCATGACGCACCCTCCCCGCCCTCGTGCTCCCCAGTCGTGAGCTCCTCGTCCTCCTCTGCAATGGGAGGCAGCGGCTGGGGGTGCGCGGTCGGGGCGGCGGGCACAGATTGCCAGGTGAAGTTGCGAGTTGTGATCGCTTGGCGTTTTTCGTTCAGGATGCGCACGCAATCACGGTTTGTGTTGATTCCAGGGCCGAGGTAAAAACACTTTTTTGCTTTCGGCTCTGACTTGTGCGTGCGCTTGACCTTGTATACGGCGGGTTTGAGGAACGGGTACGTCGCCTCTGGGGGAGGTGGGTGCCCGTGCCACATTTCGTACGGCGATTTCTTGTCCGGGTTGGATGTGGTGGAGGTGCAGTTAAGGGCGTTGCATGCCCAAGCTGTAGCTTCGGCCCAAAGGGAGGGGTAGCTCGGCGCTTCGGGGTAAAGAATCGGCGCTTGTATGCGCGCGGCTAGTGCTGCATCCTTGATCAGTCCCAGTGCTCTCTCAGCTACACCGTTGTATTCTGGGCTGTATGCGGGGGTGAACTCCTGCTTGATGCAGTACTTGCGGCACAGCTTTCCGAACTCTCCCTCGAAAAACTCTCCTCCGTTGTCAGACCGCACGACCATGACCTCGGATGGGGCTCCGTCTGCCCGGTTTTCCGCTAGGTATCTCTCGAATGCTTCTGCAGCGTCTGACTTGTTTTTCAAGAAGTAGACGCGGTTCCACCTCGTGCAGTCATCCCTTACAATGAGAGTGTACCACTTCCCCCCCAAGCTCTGCACCCTTGCCCTCCCACTCAAATCCACAAAAACTCTCTGCAGCTTCTTAACTGCACGGGTGGACGTCCTGTTGGGGATGGGCTTGGATAGCCCCTTTGCCGTCGAGCACCCCATGCACTCCCGGAGCTGGCCCACCAGCGTCACCCCTTGCTGCTTCGCCGTGTTCTTCAGCAGCACCTCGTGGGAGTGGCCGTGCGCGCAGTGGAAGTCGTTGATGTCAACGGGGGTGCGGTTCGCTTTCGCGTTACCAGGAGCAATTATGGCACAGGCTAGTTCCCTACCCGAGTCTATGCGGTGACCAGTCTGAACGAACAGGTCCCCCCATAGAGGGAAGTACACCGACTCCCCCCCACCAACGAACACCTCCAACTCACGCTCGTCTGCGGCTAAGCGGCCCTTGGTTTGCTTCAAAAGGGCTGTGAGGGACACGAGGTTGTAATTCAGCTCCGGCACATGAGCGACCCGTTTCAACAGCAGGTCTGTGGTCCCAACGCGAGAACCGATGGTCACCCTCACGTCGCCGTAGCCTACTATGGCGAAGGCTTGCTTCCCTGCGGCGACACTCAAACGTCGATCGCACTCATGGTAGTTTTCGAACGCGTTAGCGCTCGGGAACATGTGGTTGGTTGCGCCGGTATCGGCCACAAACCTTTCCTGCCTGGCCTGCTCTACACCCCCTCGATCAACGACTCTGTTCCACTCGCCTGTGAAGTCACGGACCACTAGCGCCTCCTCTGCCACGTCCAGTGCGGTGGCGTCCAAGACCGGCAGCTCCACCGCGAGCACCGCCTGCTCGGACGAGCACTTGCTCTTGTCGTGTCCGTAGCCCAGGCATTTCTCGCATCGCAGGGGCTCCGGCTTGGTACAGGCGGCCGCCTGGTGACCCTTCTCTCCGCACCGGAAGCAGCGGCCGTGCATGCTACCTGCACCGCCGCCGCCTCCGCCGCTGTTGCCACCACCACCGCCCTTGCGACCACCCCCTTTCCCCTTCTGGCTGCCACCGCCGCCGCCGCCCTTGCTGTGGCCGCCGCTGCTGCGGCCGGGCGCTCCGCCCCTGTTGCCACCGTCGCTCGCGAGGAAAGCATGCTCCGCCTTCCGCTGGCCCTTCGTGGCCCTCCTCCCCTCCGGGAGGCTCGCGTGCACGGTACTGACGACCCTGATTATCTCGCCCCGGTCCAGAGTTGTAGCCGTCTCCAACAAGAATTTGGCTTGTTGGTACTCGGGTGGAAGGGCATCGACAAAGTGTGCGAGAACAAAGGGTGTGTCAGCGTTGAGCCCTTTTTCCCGCAGTCGTGAGTACAGCAGCTCGAGCGTGTATAGATGCTCGACAGGGTTGCTGTTGCTGTGTGCGGGGATCGTGAATCGAAACATCTTCTTCATGAGGGCTTGTTTCGAGCCCTGCGACTCCGGGTTGTGTACTTTGTCGAGTTCCGCAAGAATTTCCTTTGCGGTCTCGCATTTGTTCACGATTGCCTTGTCGGCTTCTCGGACGATGGCTGTAGTCACAAAGTGGAACGCCTGGAGGCCCCTCTGAACCTCATCACTTGTGTAGCCCAAGCTATACAGCTCCGAGCTAGGCCTGTTTGGGTCACCGACGGGTGCGTGCTTCTCGGCGTTGCCGATAAGCTGCCCGTCCAAGCCTACGGTTTTCGCGGCTTGAATAAGGGCCTTTCTCCACGAGTCGTACCCGTGGCCGCGACTCTCCCCTTCGAGACGCGGTGCATTGACCGTAACACGTTTTTGGCTACTACTGCTGTACCCATCGAAAAATGCTCCGGCCCCTCGAATTGCGGTTTGCTCACCTTGGGGGCTTAACCCCCTCGCTTCCCCGCGGTCCGGTCCTACGCCCGGGCTCATTCCGGCTGGCCCCACAGGATTCGCTCCCGATCTACTTGCCCAGCCAGTCGTCACTCTCGCTGGAACCCCAGGACTCGCTCCCGGTATGTTGTCCCAGCTGCTTTCCCGCGGGTGATTTCGCCCATCACGGGCCGTTTCCCGGGAAAATGCCCCGCCGCCCCCAGGCGGCAGAGCCTCTCTCTGGCTTGGGACGGCAGCACCGCTGCCCCTACTGGCATCGCCCGCCACGGCGTCACCAGGCTCCTTCCTCTTCAACTCCATCACTACGCTCATCAGTTGCGATAACTGGCCCTCCAGCCTCGCAATCGCCGGATCCTCGGCGTGTTGCTGTTGCGTGGCTGAGGTCTCTTCCCCCAGCCCTGCGACGGAACCGCTGTCCGACGCAGACATGACCCGATGCGGCTATCCCTCGAGGGACAATCAACTCTAGAGTGTTTGTCGGCCGTACTCCGCGTACTTATCGGGACTTGTTTGTGTAGTGTATTAACTTCAGACGGTGAGACAACGCCCGTACCCAGGACGCTGTCGTGCTCGGAAAGCAGGAGGAGAAAGAGAGAGTGGCAGCGCGGCTGCTGCACTCAACAAAGGGGGTCCCGGTGCATCATCACCGTACCCCTACCTAAAAGGTTCTACACCATCTGCGTCACACTTGTACGTATGGCTAGTGTATCCAAACCATGTCCGTAGACCCACGAACAGAAGCAAGTGAGTGAAGTCCGGTTTGTCAACCCCGAGTGGCGTCAGATGCTGGGTTCCTGAAGCGGCATCCTGTTTCTTGTTTGTCAGCACTCATGCTGAAATTGGCCAACACCCTGCTGCCGTGCACATTCGTCACTAAATTTCGACTCTACCGGACCCCTTTCGTGACACAACCCCCAGAATTTCGAACGCTTGTAATTTCGCTTTTTGCACAAGGTACGCATTTCAACACACCCAGGCACCACACGCACGCCGGGGACATCCACACACTCCATGTACAAGTGCGTCTTTCCGCCGTTTTCTCTCTCTGGTTGTAGCTCCTAGCGGCTGTCTGCACGCGCGCACACCTCCTATCTGGGTGCTCCCTATTCCTCGCGTTTATGACCTGTTAGCGCGATGCCGCCCTTGCTACTCTCTTTACAAGGCACACGGCACACACAGACCATACGTTGAGAGGTGCTTGGGTTGACTGTTTTCATTCAGCGCCATTTTTTCGCCAATTCGGAATGGCGACTTTAAACCATCCCGTGCGTTCCCCTTGATGTTGGTGCATGAAAAGGCGAAGTGGGACAGTGCCACAGTCGTTGGCCTCAAAGCTGTGAAGGCCATCGAGTCGTCCTTGGGCGTGGAAAACCTGAAGTATGCAACAGCGCTGAACAATTACGCCGTCTCGTTGCAAAATCAAGAAAGTCAAGTGAGTGTCTACAGTTTTTACCACCTGTTACTTTCCGCGCAGCTGTAGACAACTGTAAGAGTTCTCCTACGATGCCGGTTAGGTAACCATCTGCACGCATATTAGTGGGGACATGCCCACGAAACGTCCAAGTAGCCAAGCGATGGTGCGTGTAATGGCCAGTGGTGCTCCGCAGCTGCAACACCGTACCGTCTAACGCTTTCGCACGAAACGGTCACCTATGTAGGGACGATCTTTGAGTGGAACCGAGGATCGGTCTTGGTGGTTTGGCGAAAAGTGTCTGGGATTGATGTTGCCTTCGTGGTGAGGCCTGTCTCTGAGGCTCTGGCCAAATATATGATCTGCACCGTGCGGTGGTGCTCGATCTTCGCCTGTCGATAGATCCGCATTTTGGGGGGAACATACTCTGCCTTTGATGATGATGATGATGATGGTCTCACATGAACTGATCTCAAAATCCCGTGGGTCGATGGAATCTAGGAAAAACTAGGGCTATGTATGTACCCAGGGAAGCAATCCCACCAAATCATCTGAATACCACATTCCGTTCAGCATACGAGCGTGCGTGCCATCCCGGGCGTATTCCGATAGTTGTACCATGGATCTTGAATTAAAGGAGACGTGTCCATTGATATCCGTTGCTTCTGTTCGAGGCAGATTTGTGTTCATGGTGCATCCCTCTCTCCGCGTACTACGTGTCACCTGTTGAAAGCAAGCGCTGCGTCCGCTAGCAGCACATGTAAACCAATCCTTGCGTGACAATCGATTCAACGAGCGCTGTGTGCGCCACCGATCTCACCTTAAGTAGTGAAACACTCGCCAGGTTCGCACCCCATTCGTCCTTACGAACCGCTTCGATATCGATTTTATAGCTCACGGGCACATCTTTGTCAGGTTGGCGACGTATAGATCCGGTATTAGGCTGCAGATCTCGTCTTATAGTTGGAACGCTTGGAGCGAGGGTAGCGGCAGCATGAGGAGTGCGTGCCGCCTTGCGGGCGATCGTAGATGCCTTGGTCGTCATTTTGGCTACAATGCAACGCTCGAACCTTGTGCTGGCCATGTACCGCATTTCTTGAACTCAGGACCAGCACCCGAAGGCTGCCGCTGCCTTCCAAAAGAGCCTTGGAGTAATCGAGGGGTTGTTGGGTAAGAACAACGTAACGTACGCCGATACGCTGAAGAACCTCGGTTCTTCTTTGGTGCACCAGGTACGGTGTGTTGCCAGAAAGTTTGCTCGTGCGATTAGGTGCCCTAAAAGATCGAGCCACACCGGGAGCCCGGGTACTATCCAACTCACATCCGCCGAAGGTATTGCCGCCACTCACTGTTGTCGCCCTCGCTTATTGCGCTCACCAGAAAGACTACGAGGGAGCGGAGTCAGCCTACCTGGAGGCCGTTGATATCTTATATTCCATCGGAGTCGACAAGCGACACCCGGCTATTGCGCACGAACTTGGCGCGAAGATCAAAAGGATGCAGGTGCGCGACGCAGACTTGCGTGATTGTACGCTCAGTAGCTCTGATTGCACACCTATGGCCTGTGCAGCAGCCGGCTGCCGTCCTAACGCTGTTAGAAACAGCAAGAGGCGCTCGCTCTGCAACGGACAAAGTCTTGTCTGAAACGCGCTGGCGCATCCGATGGTCCATCTGGGTGAAGGTTCTAACTTTGTTGAGATGTATTCTCAAGACCGACCCCACCTGTCCGTAGGTAGGTCAATGACTGGTGTTGAAGCCAGTGCTGCTTGTGCGGGCGTGAGGCAGTCTAAATACTTGACAGTTGGTTTACCGATTGAGTGAAGTGCGGTCTGACAGCCGATGTACGTTGAGGTGACAGCACTAAACATCCCTCAGCGTGTGCCGACGTAAGTATTGACAGCTGTGCCCACAAGCGCGGGAGAATATAGATACTTTGTTTGCTATAGTTCGGGTTAGTTAAATTGCCGCTGAGGTCCTTGGCGAAAGTGAAGTACGTATCAATGGAAAAAGAAAAAAAGCATAAAAAGTTCCTTGGAACATTTCGAACGTTTCTCGCAAATCATGCAATGCAGAACCGTTCTCCGGAACCATCTAGGTACCGCCCAAAAAGGTTGTGCTCTTCTATGAATAGACCCTTCCAGAATACTCGACGTGGAATTGTTTGTAACACCTCAAAACCATGCTCCACCATAATCTTGCTAATATAATACTCACAGAATGACCTCACGTCGCACTACTAGAAAATAGTATGGGCTTCAATTTTTTTTCCCGCACACGTCTTTAATTGAAATCCACCTCACCCGGTGGTAGTCCGCCTCGCCGCTAAAAGGAATTGGACCAATCGTACATACACTCGAACTACGCGTTGGCGAATGGATGCCTTTGGCGTAGCGTGTACATCTATCTCTCGCCAACCACAACAACCGTATGCACGCACGTACACCTGCAGCATGACCGACTGCGCGCTCGACAGCACGTACGTACAACACATAAAGCCTTGGTTGCGTGCGTACCTCACCGATCGTCCTTCACGTCAAGTACCACAACACACATTGTATCCGTCGCACACCTCATGCAGTCACTTGTCTTGTTTGCAAGTCCGCTGCTTGGGCAATCAATGACAAACGCGTGCAGCTCATGTGGCGTGTACATACAGCAGTACAACAACAGCAGTGCAACGCATCCGACGTAGCACTTCTCTCTGCAAGGAACAGAACCAGACAACAAGTAGTGCCACACCAGCACCTCTATGTTTGAACAGCGTTCGTGCCAACATGTACTGTAGGCGAGTAGTCATGGTGTTTGCAAGTCTGCAGGTTAGGTGAGCGGCAAACGCATACTGCTTGTGGGCGTGTGTGTGTCGTGTGTATGTACCACATCGCAACACATACATACAACTTACATGTCTTCTGCTACAGGAACGGGAACGGTACTACACCACACCGGCATGCATATATTCGATTCAACAGCGTTTGTGCTAATGTATACTGCGGACGACAGAGTGCAGGCCATCGCGTCTCGCAACCCATGGTCACACGTGTAAACCGCACACACATGTAGGAAAGGTTCTCGAATTTTCTGGAAAAAAACGAGGCGTGACTCAAGCATGTAGAATTTTCGTTTGTGTATTTTTGAATCTATCTGCAATTGTCGGAGGGCAAACGAAATAATAGTGTACTAAAAACGAGGCGTGACTCCAAAATTCTGGCCCCCGCGCCCGTTCCCCTCGTTTTTATTAACGACGATTTGAAAAATTCTGAGCACATGGCGTGGTCCCTGTGAAATTGTGACCATGCTCAAAACATAGAAGTATCATTGAAAACGAAATCGAAATAACCTATGGCGTGCCTGTATAGAAAAAACGTGGAGCGGAAAAATAAATTGAGTATTTCTGCCTCTTTAATCTGTTTGTGCGCACACATTTTAACTTACGATGCGAAAAATCTGAGGGCTTATCCGTGATCCCCGCACCAATGCGGTTTTGTCCAGAAAATTTCAGAAACAAAGAGTACTTTCTGGCGGGGTTGGTACGAAATATGTGGTCGGCCAGACCCTCTTCGAAGTACCGCAACACTTGTTTGTATCGAAAGTGAGAGCCTTCCTCAAATTTGAGGCTATCACAGATAGGCACGTAAAGCTACTGACCAGGCTTTCGAACAAGCCCGGCCTCGAGGTCAGGCGAATCTGGGCAACCTTAAAACAAAAACCGATACACATATTTTGGGTGTTACAGAAAATTCCACTGTGCAGGGTCGTGTACTCAGAATCAATGGAACGTAAAAAACGTTCAACAATGCAACGTAATTTATTCTTCGCCGCTCAATATCCGTATCACTCGAGGCTCCCTGAGATGGCCAGGGAGTCTATTCTCACATCCCAAATGCACGCATTGGATGGTTCAACACACCAGGTGTGTTTGCAATATTGTTCAACAATTCAAGTGGAGTTCACGGCGGTGCACTTCATGCGCTCCCGTCTTTCCGTCAGTAGGCGAAGAGATTTCCATGTGGAAGCGTCGCAAGTGACCCTGCTCAATTGTTGCGATCCGGCAGGGAGACTATGACGGAGCAAGAGTCTTGTACGATCGAGCGCTGGAAGACATGAAGGAAGCAGTGGGGGGAAATAGCTCCCTGTACGCGTCCTTGCTGAACAACTACGGCATGATGCTGGAAGAAGAGGTGTGAATCCGCCGCCAAGCTGACGTTCAAACACAGCGAGAACGGACTCCTTGAACTGTCGGACCCGATGCGCGCAGGCCTGTCACCTCAACGATGGTTAGCCCGCACTCGGATCGCCCCAATCATCCCCGGCCGAGTAACAACACTTGTCCTCAATTACTTGTCTTATAGTGACACGACCACTGTCCCTTTTAAATTTCTACCCAGGGAGACTACAACAAGGCGGAGGAACGATTCGCCCGGTGCCTCGAAATCTTCGAGCGTATCCTGCCTGAGGGACACCCTAACTGCCAGTGGACACACCAGTCTCTGGTGCGGGTGCGAGGCCTGGTAAGTCACCGTCATATTATTTGGTCGCGGGATTCATGGCACGTATTGGTACAGTCATTATTCGAGTGACATATCTACCCCTTGTATCCCCCTGTGCTCGAGAAAGAAGCGGCATAGGATCCCAATTCCTGCGGGCATTCCAGAAAGATATCGTAGCTTATAATCTCGCGATGTAGCACACTGTCTGCGTGTGTCGTCTCACACGGATCCGTGTACGGAACGATACACACATATCGTAAATGGTTCAATTTTCTGTATGTAGAATGCTTACAGGTGAGACAACGAGTGTCATCGTAGGACTGGGTGATTCCGGCGGGCATAGTTATGTCATGGCCGTCCCAACAGAACCTGCCACAACTTGCACAACAGGGGCGTCGAACTGGCGAAGATGGCCGGTCCACCGAACTTCGCGAGATGCACCAAAGGGCGGTAGCACTGCAAAATCAGGTGTGGTTGCGGCAGAGTATGACGCCTAGGGCGCTTTTGGTGGACACGCGCTGTTCAAAGGGGCAATAGAGCTCTATCGGCGTAACCGATATCAAGACAAATACGTATATGTGTGTGATCGATCAGTGTCACGAGAGGAAGACACGACACTCCGGCAGTGTCCGGCAACCGCAATGGCACGATAACGCAGAAAGGTGAACCGTAGATCGAGGATGGTGGAAACAAACGGTATCTCGGATATGTGGAGATGCGACACGGCGTTGCGTCGTTGTTTTTCGGAACAACAGCCCAGCTAGACGGTAGGGCTTGATCATCTGTTAGTTGCAGATGGGCACGGTTGAGCTGCGTAAACGGTTTGATATCGCGATAACTCGTCTCCGCGTCTCCACGGCACTATTTTAGGTGGCTGGACTTGGGCTGGGCAGCCCATGTTGTTGTGCTCTCTGTTTTGGAGTAGGGTGCCCACTGCTGTTGTTCCCAAATGCAGGAACTATGCTACACTGCTGTAGGCCAAAACACAGCGATTCGCTATCGTGGGAACACTCCCAATCGTAGCAGATTGGGTTGGCCAATATTTCCAACCTGCGTTGGTGCAACGCCAGCGGCAGATTACGAAGCCACCTTGCTTTTTTGTGACGTGAACATGAATTCAAGCAAAACTCTAAAATCAGGGTACTTAGTTACATAGAACCTGCGGATGTACGCGTCCCGCTGCTGACCGTTTGAACGTTGACTTGTTAAAATGCCCGTGGCCGTAGTGTGGTAGCTTCGTGTCATCATGCATCTGTACACATAACTTGTAGCGGCGTGGTTTGTCGCAGTTGAACCCCCCCCCCCCGTCTATTTAGGTGCTCTCCTCGCCGTCCATGCCGTTTCCCTTATCTGGTATGAGGATACATATTCCCTCAGGGCAGAGATTAACGTGCACTTTGTGCCTTGTTGCCTGATCAGGGCAATCATCGGCAGGCGGCACCGTTGTTCGGCCAGTACTTGAAGGGACTCGAGGCATCGGTCGGAACTCAAGACTTGAAATATGTGGTCGGCTTAAATGACCTGGCGGCGTCGTTGGTCAATCAGGTGCGGGCATGATATAACACAGGTATACCCCTCGGCGTAGGTTACCGACAGGTTCCAGAATGTTGCAGGTGGCCGATGAGGCGCATCAGCAAGTTGCAACTTACAGGCTTCCAGCTTGGCGCCGCCACTGGCCTTGTCACGGTTCAGATGTGGAGCAGCAGGCTCGCCAAATTTTTTGTGTGTCTAACATTGGTTTCCACCTTTCCTGCGAATGATGAAGGGCAGAATCCGGTGCGCACATGCTTGTTGTTTCGACTGGCGGCTTTTGTACCTTGTGCTGTCGTTGGATTTTTTGCCGCGGTTGGACGTACATACCCTTACTGTACACGCAGCTGTGTACGTGTGTGGAGAGAGAGGACGACGTGCGACCCCGGCGCTCTTTTGATGGGGATTTCATATTTGGACGCATCCGCTCTCCCTGAAACGTTAGGGTGACGCCGCGGGAGCGTTGCGGAACTACGACGCGGCTGTGCAAATATGCCGAGCGCAAGGGATCCCAGAATATCCGACAGTGTCCTCCTTGATATTCAACATGGCGGGCGTTGAGACATCTCATGTGAGGCGCGCACCGGTTCCCTTCACTTTACGCAAGAAATGTACGAATGGAGCTACAAAACAAATTGTAGTGCACCATAGGGGGGCGTTGTAATAGGGGCGCTGCATCAAGCATGCAATGTCTGCCGCCAATGGATTGTTGTCTCAAAACGCCTGCGCTCCGCTCGCGACCCCCCAGATGTAGGTATATGCCGATTGATGCGGTTTATTCGTGGATCCATTACAGGTGGTCATACTTTGTGAGATCTTGAAACGGAGTTGCCGTTGGGCCTTCGCCTGTTGTATTTCTAGATAGTGGTCGGCCGTGTAGCCTAGGTCAGGCTTCCGGAGCACACCTAAGTGGCGCTTACACGCGCATTTCGAGGCCTGGTTGCTTGGTTAGCTTTAAGACGCGAGTTGGTTTGCTCGCCGTCGCACTCCTGCACGCACGTGTTACACACGAGATTTGCCGACATGCGACGGTAAGTGCGTGGTCGAAGTACTGATTCCGCACGGCAAAGCTCACTCGCCACACACGTTGGACCTCCCCCAAATTGTTGGTGCATGTACAGGATGTCGCAAAGGCAGTGGAAATGTACGACGAGACCGTGGCCATTCTCACTGACGCTCTACCTCCGAACGACGAGGGAATCTCCCGGTGGTGTCGCAGTGTGGGTCAACATCTCCTCATGAAAGTGAGACACGCTTGCTTGTGCGCAAACCACCCTACATACATTCATGCCCAGGTTGTCCTAGTCTTGATGTCAGAAATACCACGCCCGCCTCCACGAAGGCCTGTGCCTACAGCCGTATCGCGCTGTGTATTGAGCTCACTAAGGAATTGCGCCCCCAAAAAGCTGGAGATCAACGCGGCACGAATGTATGTGTCAGGAGTCCCAACGGAGTACATGTACTGGCCGACCTGTTTGAGCCGCCGAGCAATTGCCGTGTGTTAGGCGATGCCTACGGTTTACAAACACCTCGGTAGCCGAGCCACCCCGAAAGTACCTAAAGATCGCCGCAACACCTAACGAGTACTGCCGCCCTGATTTCCGTCGTGATCGATGGGTTTCGTGACGTCGAATCGTGCCAACGCGTTGCTGGGTGCTTGCTCACCTTTGACTTTGACTTTGAGTTATCTATAGGCTACATTTCCCCATATTTATCGATCAATTTCCCTTGTTTATCGATCACACGATTCGCAGCAGCTGATGTTTCCGCATAACGACGCAGGTGTTGGGACCGAGGTACACTCTAAGATAGCAAGTCTTGAACATACGTCACGGCGGTTTGTACTTGCCCTGAATAACGTGGGTGGAAACAGGCGTTCCACTCAGCTTAGAGCAACTGCAAGACACTGCTCTCGATGGACCGAACCGCAGCATGTGTTGACTCCTTGAGAGCTGCTGATGGTGCTCCGCCGAGTGGTCTTCCCTAATCTCTGACCGTCGTGTGATTCATAACCAATTACAATAGGAACAAGGTGCGCCCGGAGAGAAATTCTTGAAACAGGCGCTGCTCATGGAGTTGGGCGCATCTCGAGAAGAGGGCCTTGCTCACATCGGCGTCCTCCACTCTCACTTGGCATGTGCGCAGATGATGCAGGTATCTACTGTGGTATCGACGATTCTCACATAGTTTGGTCGATTCTGTATAGACTAGAGTGCCAGAACGGTCCCTGCAGCTGGTGGACACGGCATTGGTGCTGCTGTCAGTGCGAAAGCTATCTGTCATTTCCTCCCACGCCATGCAGTATAGGTTCTGCGTGAATCCTCTCGAAAATGTAGCTTTTGCGCGCCGTGAGCGCCGTGCGGTGTTTGTAATGCTTCAAAGAGGCTGCGTATGTAGGAGATCATATGTATGATATCTCGTGCGCATTGCATGCCTTTACACATCCTGAAGTTCCGCCGTTGTCGCCACCATTGTACGATACCTGCAGTTTGCTTCTGCCGGAGCACCTACGTTGTAGTAAGATAATCAGCAGAGCCGCACCGGTCGGAAGGTTCACATCCGCCACATGTGAGCAGGTGTTCGTTTTCCCTCGCACGAGTGAGTCACTTACCGCCGTGCCCATCTTTCGTGCATTTGCCACACTACTTTGCTACCGTACCAGGGTACACAGAGTAAGCTGGAGGAGGCGCTGCAGAGCTTCACCGAAGCTCTGAGAATCGGACGAGATGTAGGGACTTCAGAGTACCCTTCCCTCGCCCATGTGCTGAGGAAAACTGTCGACGTGCTGTGGCTCCAGGCAAGTCAAGCACAGGTCGGACGTAGACCGCTGACATTTGTAGAATTTTTTTTTTTAATTCCTGCACACCAGCCTCGTTCGTTCGCTCTGTCTCGTGCCTCAGTGTGCTTCAGACTGTCGAGGTTAGCTGCCATCATATGAATGCGCTGCTTCCCAGCCCCTTGCCTCGATTGTCAGAGCTGGGCTACACATTCGTCGCAATTGGTAGCGAATGGAAGCGATCTGCACGCAAGTCCGAGTGTACCGCAGTTTTTTTTTGTTCACGCGTTCGGGCCCGATTACAGTTACCGTAGATAGCTGAATTGCTTCGAAAATTCTTAAACAGCGCGAAGATAGTGCAGGCTTCGACGACGAAGTCTGCTGGGGAAAGGACTTCCCAACAAACCCGTTCTTGGCGAACTTGCAGTTGCTGTCAAGAGTTGTCGCTCCTGCCTTGTTGGACGTGCGTTTCGGCTACATTCACTTGACTTGCTGTGTACTTAGACTATTTATACGCGTAGTTAGAAGTAGCGGTGCTCATAACATGGAGGAGGCTGGTCGATCGAGTTACAAAACGTCGATACTTGACTGGAGTACAAGATTGATTAAACTTGTGGACAGGCATAGAGCTCTGAATTGTTTTTGCATTACAGCATCGACAATGGTCACCAAATTTCTGGAGTATATGCATACACTAGGGGAAACAACAGGGCCCCCGCGCCTGTTTGCGGCGCGGGGGCCAGACTCAGAAGGGGTGATTTTGATGTGAAGAGGTCGAGACGGTTGGGGGTACATATGAATGAAAAAGTCGAAAGGACATTGTTCCAGTAAGGGCAGCTTAGGATATATTGTCACAATGGATTATGATGACCCGAGCATAGCGCAGTGTCAACGAAGTCCAAAGATGCATTGATAACTCGGCCAAAATCCATATAAAGGATAAAGAGACGCGGAAACTATAACCGCAATGGCTGGCGACAAGCGAAGTGAAAAAATCGCAGCATTTGATTGATGAGATGAGCGAGGAACGACGCAAAAATACGACGGAACGTTGTGTGCAATACAAAACACATTCGTCACCATGAAGATAACTGGCAAACGAAAATACCTTACACAGCAGGACGGATTGTGGGCAGTAATCGTGCCGCATGTCGTATGCGCCGTGACTTTGAAGGGCGTGATTTTATTGCCGGGGTACGTGCGTTGTGTAGTTGTTGCAGCTTTCACCTAGCCTGCAGACTTGCAAACACCATGAAGATTCGTTATACATTTGTACCATACATGTTAGGACGAAAACTGTTGAAACATGGAGATAGGCGCTGGTGTGGTACTCTTTGGTTGCGGAGATAAATTCTACTCCGTATGTCGGATGCGTCGCACTACTACTGCTGTATGTACACCACATAGGATTGCCAACGCAGTGAAGTTGCAAAAAAGACAAGCCTCTGCATGAGGTGTGCGACGGATACAGGCGTGTGCAGTACTTGGCATGAAGGACGATTGGTGATGTACGCAGTACTGCTGTATGTAGCGCGCGCGGTCGGACATGCTGCAGGTGTGCGTCCGTGCGTACCGTTGTTGAGACATGTGCACGCTACGCCACAGGCATCCATTCGCCACCCACAACGCTTTGTTCGAGTGTATGCACGATTGGTACAACTTCGTTTCAAGGCGAGGTGGACTACCGCCCGGAAAGGGTGGGTTCCCAAACAAAAATGTTTGTGGAAAAAAAAAAAAAAAAAAATGCCCATACTATTTCCTAGTAGTGCGACGTACGGTCACGTACGGTCATCCTGTGAGTATTATATTAGTAAGATACGAGAATCCAAAACCGGCCGTTTGCATTTGCTTGATTTTTAAGGTGAGTGGCACCTATGCGTGGGGGTGCATTATACAGGCGAAGCATGTTCGCACAGGGTACTTGCTGTATGTGTGTGTGGTTCAGCGTGAGGTTCAATTTTCAAATAGATCGATGTTAATGGAAAGGTGAACCCATAAATAGCAGCATGCTAAAAGCGCAGTGAGGACATATGTGTGTGTAGGGGTTATCAGTGCATCATGAGCGAGTGGTTTGACGCAGTGGTGTCTGTGGTACAGTAGTGGCGACTACCGTAAAAGTGCGTGCTATCGCACACTGTGCGATCGGTTTTTTAAATGTTTTCAAACTGGCTTTTTTTATCGCACAGGTGTGCGATAGCCCCGACATGTGCGATAGCACCGACCCCAGTGCGGAAATCGAATTAAATGTTTTGGTTATGCTCTTGTAGCGCACACCCCTGTGCGATAACCCCGACATGTGCGGTATTGACTAAATCACGTAGGTGTCACACGGTGCTATATACTGCGATACACATACAAGCATACAAGTGGAGCTAGCTCCGACGACTTACCGTATCGCGAGACAAACGCACAAATGATTGCGGCTTGGTTGGGTTGTGCCCTTGCACACTCGCGATATCACGCAACCTCACGCCCAAGTGGGTTTTTTGTAGTCGGTGCTATCGCACTGTGCGATAGCACCGACCCCTGTGCGAAAACCTAATTTTAAGACTTCATCTGGCTTTTTTTTATCGCACAGGGCACCCCTGTGCGATAGCACGCACTTTTACGGTATTTTTGCAACACCCGCGCTATAACCGGTGGGAGCCGTTTTCGCCGCCCCTAAAGCTTCATGTCTGCATTCCGTCTGGCGTGTCCGTTTATGCACAGGGCAGAAAGGAGGAGGCTGTCGAGAAGCTAGCGGAATACGTAAACATTCTAGAACGGACTCTTCCTCCAGAACACCAGGAACTCGTCGAGGGGCGGCAGTTGTTAGCTTCAACAGCACGGGCTTGAGGCATGCCGGCTGAGCCAGTTGGGACTTTGACGTTATCGGGAGTAGCGCAGGGGATGATGACGATGATGATGATGGAGGGGATAGCGCTGTAGAGCAATGACTCTTCCCCAATAGCGTTTGCATGGTTACATCTCGTCCAGGAGATCTTGAGTTTGTCTGTCTTCATTACGCAATGTCCTCGATCCTCTTCACATAAGTCCTGATCGGGACTTTCTTCCGCCAAACTACCTTCTGCCAGGTATCCTTTTCGATCTCGGGCAGATTATCGTTCTTCTTCATGTAGGCGATTATCGCTGACCGTGCCAGCTGAGCATCCTCCGACCTGCCCTTCATAGACGAGATCCGCCGAGATGCGTTGCTGCCGGTGTTCCTACTCGATGACGGTGGCGCCTTCGATCGGGAATCAGGCTCGGGCGCAGAGGGCGTGGCGGACTCCATCTTCTTGAGCTTCCCCGCGATCAATTGTAGCATCTCCGCCAGAGCCGCCACGGTGGACTCGAGCTGCTTGATTCGGCGGCCTTTGTTCTTTATTTTCAACGTGTTGGCCTTGATGCGTTTGTAATCGTCCTTTTCCTTTTCCTCGAGCTTGAAAAGTCTGGACCTAGATGATGATGACATGGCGAAGCTGGCGAGTTGTGGAAAGTGGGAAGGTGGGGAGTGGGGCTAATGTTTCGAGTTTTTTTTCGAAACGTTGGAACAAAACTCGGTGTCGCGCGCGCGGCGGCGACGGTTTCGTGGCGTCGGCGTCATCGACGTCGTTGGCGTCGTCGAACGCCGCAGTTACTTGTCAATGTTCCCGGTCAGAAGTTGAATGTCAAGTTCTTTGATTCCAAACGTTAAACTTGACCACCGGAGGCAGATAGGAACAACGTCTTTGTTCTGCGTGAGTTCGTCCAACACACACAGCGGTTCTTTGATTTCGTGGTCGATGACGACGACGGCGATAGAACAGCCGAGAGACTCTAGGAACGCGCCGAATGTCACCGTGTCGATCCAGCAGTTGGTGTTGAGGACATGTGCTGCCAATTTGGGTATGGAATCGAAGGGCTCTTTGTTGTCCGCACTGGCGATGCTGTTGTACGCCTCCAGGTCGTCTTGGTCGATGCTGGTCGAGGTAATGTAGCTCACAAATTTCGGGGTGAAGATGTCGGGTGACTCCACGCCAAGTTCGAGGACGCGGTGCCAGTGATTCCTCAACATACCCTTTATCTTTTTGTTTTCCCCCCAGCTTGGCATCGACTCGTTCAGAGCAATCGCGATCGATGAGTAGAAACACGACCCGTCTGCATCGACGGGGAGGAGCCTGATGGCCCAATCTTCGATCATGGTACCAAAAATATCATAAATTACAAATGGTGCGTGGCAAGCGCGACTCACACGATGGATTGGTTGCGACAAAATTTCAAAATTGTTTCAGATGCTCCGCCAGGTCAATATTTGGATATTATTTTAAATTTCTCAGGCGCTTGCTTATTATTCTACATTTAGAGTAGGCCTTATTTAAGCTTTCAACCACTTTTCCTTGGATACTTCTGGCCTCCTTGAAGGCCGTCTTATACGGCTACAACCAAGACGTTTTTCTCTTTTTTTTCGGAAAAAAGAATGTCTTTCTGTTTTCGTCGATGTCGTTAAAGGTTGGTCGACACCGACGACGGCGACGCGCAGCGTGTTTTACGTTGCCTGTTTCCGATCAGTGGAAGGGTACACTCGATCGCTTGTGTCGTACGCAAATAGCTAAATTATTGTCGGACTGTGGGTTTTTTGCTAAGATTTTGATTTTAGTTTTGTTTAAATCGGATGTCGGATTGCAATCTGAGCCCGACTCAGTTTTTTTGTTTTTAAATCGAAAAAGAAGACGTCGTCTTCTGACGAAAGAAGCCTTCCGACAGGCTGTCAGAAGGCTTCTGCAGCAGCAGCAGCAGCAGCAGCCAAGCGGAGGAGGTCCGTCACAAGGCTTAAGAAAGAGAGAGTGTGTGACGAACGTGTGTTTATGTGTGTGTGAGAGAAGGTTGGGTGAAGCAGCAAGACAGAACAAGGAAGGAAGACAAGCGGCGCGTGAGAAGCGAGTCGAGTCGTCGGATCGGTTCGTCGGGACGTCCCAGCAAGCGAAAGCGCGAGATACACAACAGATCTCGCCTCCTACTACGGCCACAGCAGCAGTGGTGGTCGAGAGGAGCTAGGGACAAGCGTAAGAGTTTGGTAGCAAGCGGTGAGGTCACGAGACGAGGCGGTCGGACGACGTCGTGAATCAAGCGGGGCGTGTGTTCGTCGAAACTAGATTGCAGCAGAAGGGGTCGTGTGTGTCGGTGAAAGGAAGGATCGGCAGCAGCAGCAGCAGCAGCAGCCAAGCGGAGGAGGTCCGTCACAAGGCTTAAGAAAGAGAGAGTGTGTGACGAACGTGTGTTTATGTGTGTGTGAGAGAAGGTTGGGTGAAGCAGCAAGACAGAACAAGGAAGGAAGACAAGCGGCGCGTGAGAAGCGAGTCGAGTCGTCGGATCGGTTCGTCGGGACGTCCCAGCAAGCGAAAGCGCGAGATACACAACAGATCTCGCCTCCTACTACGGCCACAGCAGCAGTGGTGGTCGAGAGGAGCTAGGGACAAGCGTAAGAGTTTGGTAGCAAGCGGTGAGGTCACGAGACGCGGAGGTCGGACGACGTCTCGTGAATCAAGCGGTGCGCGTGTTCGCCGAAACCAGATTACAGCAGAAGGGGTCGTGTGTGTCGGTGAAAGGAAGGATCGGCAGCAGCAGCAGCAGCAGCAGCCAAGCGGAGGAGGTCCGTCACAAGGCTTAAGAAAGAGAGAGTGTGTGACGAACGTGTGTTTATGTGTGTGTGATATGTGTGTGTGAGAGAAGGTTGGGTGAAGCAGCAAGACAGTAGTACAAGGAAGGAAGACAAGCGGCGCGTGAAGCGAGTCGAGTCGTCGGATCGGTTCGTCGGGACGTCCCAGCAAGCGAAAGCGCGAGATACACAACAGATCTCGCCTCCTACTACAGCCACAGCAGTAGTGGTGGTCGAGAGGAGCTAGGGACAAGCGTAAGAGTTTGGTAGCAAGCGGTGAGGTCACGAGACGCGGAGGTCGGACGACGTCTCGTGAATCAAGCGGTGCGCGTGTTCGCCGAAACCAGATTACAGCAGAAGGGGTCGTGTGTGTCGGTGAAAGGAAGGATCGGCAGCAGCAGCAGCAGCTAAGTGGAGGAGGTCCGTCACAAGGCTAAAGAAAGAGAGAGTGTGTGACGAACGTGTGTGAGTGAGAGAGAGAGAAAGAGTATTACTGTACGTAACGGAACAAGAGGTCCAAAGAAGGCCAGCCCAAGAAGGCAATAAGAAAAGAGCCCAAAGAAGGCAAGCCCAACCAGAAGGCAAAGAAAAAGATCCAAGTAATAAGGCCACTTGTTACGCTGTCTCTTTTTGGGCTGTCCCTTTTCTCAAAAAG
>CACKRE030002560.1:124493-144037 GCA_902602495.3 Ectocarpus sp. CCAP 1310/34 | reverse complement strand
TACGGTTGCTGTTCGCGTAAGACGACCGCAACGCATCGTCTCCCGACGTTGCCAATGCTGTTTACAGAGACGTGTACAAACAGTCACGACGAACGTGCCTAGGATATTCATTTCGCTGCCTCTCGACCTTTATACCATGCGGCTGATTTCCAACCTTTTGCGACAACAGCAAGCACGAGGGGCGCTTCTAACACCAACGCGAGAACCTTCTGCCACACCACTGCTGATACTACTATTGATGCACCGCTACCTCTCACTCTTGCATACGGAGCGGGTGTGGTCCCTCGTGCGTGCTCCACCTTTCATGCCCCCACGCAACAAACAGTTTCCACCGAATGCTACGCCAACTTTTGCCAAAACAGAGTAAGAGTAATCAACTTGCTGCCCGAACGTGCTCCATACATGGACGGAAAACGGCCTGCAATCCGACGGTATGTAACTGTTATTCCCGCCCCGCCGAGTCGCCTTCATTCGACCACGGGCTGCCCAGATGTGGTGTCAAGATTTCCCAAGGTACCGCCCCTTTTCATGTTCTCCTGTCTCTCCAGTACAAGCGGTCCCACTGTCTCTCCAGTTCAAGCTGTCCCACTCCCGTAGCCTCTTTCCATCTCCCCTATCCTCCATTCCAAGCAGCGGTGCAAGCAACGACGCCCCTGATCATTGAAGACGCGGCAAAACATATCATGAGCTTGGAGTGGCAGCATAGCAAAACAAAGCCAAATGAGCAGGAAAAGCGTGACGAGCAGCACGACAAAACACAACCGATCTCGTAACATGGCAACTCCAAGTAGTACCTCAGAGTCGGTCACTGCTCGAGAACGAGAGTTTCACTACAGCAGGAACGACTTTACACAGCAAGAACTACAACAGACAAAAGCCATTGCGAGACTGTACAGAAATGCCCCTTGTAACACGGCGAGCGCACCGCAACCCTGACCCAGCCTACCCTGTCTGCTTTCCGTTGATGATGCAAGCTAGCCCCTTGAACGCCGTCGATCATCTGACGCTCCACACATATTCGCCCTGAAACGCAAGCAGATCAACATGGTGCACAGCCGGCGGGGTGAGCGGTCTCTTTGCAGCGATAGGCATCTACAGTAGTATCTCCTCGCTGGGCATGAGGCTTACAGCAGTGCAACGATGCATAGAACGCACATGATGGAGACATCGACCGGTCTCTACTTTTGCCTGATTGCTTCCATTGGCACATCATACCTGTAGGGGACCAACAGAGGGGACGAAGTCCCGTAGGACAACTTCACCTTGCGTACGTTCGTTATACGTGCAATCCGCTAACAACAACACCATCAGCCCCGTGATGGCTTCATGAGATACGGATCAGCTCGAGCGACTCCAACACCAACTCGTTCATATTTTTATGTACGATATTAGATGAAGGCATTCGTTGAGTTGCTCTCGTGTACCACGCCCCTACCATCTACCTCGTGGCCATGTGCAGTAAGTGGAAGTTTCTCTGGTTGGCAGTATAAACGCGGTAGAGCGCCTGCACACCATTCTTCCGAGACCTGCCGGTGGGTGCCATTGTTGACATCGAATCCCGTCCCTTTTCTCATCATGCAACATACTATATTTAGACTGCTGTACAAGTAGCGTTACAGCAGTTATTGTGAGAGACGCACCGTACCTGGCTCGCAAATAGAAGAACTTGGCTCATCTCCCTTCTACAGCAGCAGTACATCATGGGTCCTCCCAGATAGATAGGCGACAAAACCCAAGCTCGGATGACCCCCTGCTTGTCTCAAGGCAGGAACGCACTGCTGTCCTCGGGCCCTGTGTTGTCTGACCTGTCCGCGGTGATCGAGGCAGTGCATCCATTTCATCACCCTTGCCGACGGTTCCCGTCGCCAATACTTTGTTCAACTCGTCGAACAAACAATCGCACATGATCACGTTCATTTTAGGCGCTCTGTCTGTGCAACGGAAGTGGTGCATCGCTGTAGGTTCAGTTTCACAGCAGAGACGGTACAGTATTCAGCAGCAGGTACGACAACAAACGTAAAGACTACATGCATCGTACCTGCTCTGAGAGAGGGGAGCGAAATCCTCCCTGTACGCACTACTGCTGTAAATGCACTGCTGTCGTCTGCTGCATGTACTCTCCTCGCAACCCTTTCTGCCACTACGTTTGGGCAGCTCTCTACTCCTTCGGCGCGTGCTGTGTGGGAGGTCAGCTACATACAGGTCAAAGGCGTGCTCGCGTGTGCTGTTGTTGTGGGAGGGAGCACGGAACACTTGCTTCTACAGATACATGCGGCGCGGCTGTTGGAAGGGTCAAAACAGCAGGACATGCGACCGAAAAATTAGGTGGATAGACCGTCGGCACACGTATCGAGAGAGAGAGGATACCGGCAGAGCCACAACAGACCCGCACATATATCAAGAGAGAGCGTGCCGACAGGTCCACAAGTAAAACGGGCAGGCGTTGCTGGTGGCGGGCCCTACGCAGATGGATGTCCAAACGATCGGCATGCCTGTTAAAATGATTTTTCGTCGTTGCCCCGCCTGCTCTCCATCCTACCCCTGGTGTCTCTTGTATCTCTTCTTCTATCCCTGCTGCTGCTGTACGTCTGTCTATCCACTATCAACGTGCTGGGCGTGTGTGTGTGTAGAGTAGGGCGTGCGTGAGGAGAGGGACAGCAGTCTGCAACGTGTATGCCAGGAGCCACGACACACGTAGCATTTTGGGTGTGTGCCGTGGTGTTGTCTTCCAAACTATTTTCGTATTTTTGTATTTTCTATTTTTGTGTTCTATAGTCTACATGTTTCCAAGTTTTTGAAAGACAAATGTCGAAAATTTGGACAAAAAAGTCGGTCCGTTTAAAACGGCCGTATGAGGTCTTTCTCCAGTATCTATATGTCTATGAGGTCTTGCTTTGAATTGAAATTTTCATCGAACATCTGTGTGCACGCACATGTGCATATATAACGGCGGTCACATCGTCAGGACTCAAAAGACAAAGAATGAGCCGTTCGTTCCGATTGTTTAGAAGAAATGGAAATGTAGGAAAACGTCGGTGTACCAGAACCGTTTTTTTTGTAAAGGCGTTGTATTAGGTTGGTACCGGTACCGCCGAAGGCGGTCCCGCCCTGGTAATTTACTACCGCCGGCGGTGTACCGCCGTATTTTGGCAGAACCGGGAACCGCCGAAAGCGTTCCCGGCAAATTGCAAACCGCCTGGAAATTACCGCCGTATTTAGGTGGTACCGGGAACCGCCGAAGGCGGTACCGCCGTAAAACGAGATCCCGCCTACCGCATAAATATTCCCGCCATGTTGCGGAACCGCCTAAACTTGTACCGCCCAAAAAAGTGGTACCGACCACTACCCTGAAAAAAAGCATATTACTCACAAACATCATCTCCTCCATGCCCACGGTCAGTCGTGCCTTATGCACGAAAACCAAAAAATTTACCTTGGAATCGCTTCTCTTGAGCGTGGCGGCGGAAGCCGCCGAAACCCTTTACGTACGCATTTTGAGTTTCGCAAGGATCCAGCTATGACCGTCTTTGACTAAAGGTATTTCGCCCCCGAAAGCAATGGGTTCCCACGACACACATTTCTGAAATTTTAGATAATAAGCCGGTTCCATGTATTTGGAAAAGTTTGTTCGTACAGTAGAATAGAGCGAAAAACTTGCGTTTGGTATAATGTAACTGTAGTATACACAATAAAAGGCCACGGATGGATCTACTTTAGGCAGATTTGGCGTCTTAAAGGTGTTTTGGTTGGATGCTTCGGTTCTCCGGGGTCCCGAAGAGAAAGGTATCCAAAGGTGCTTCAATTCTGCTGCACCTCGCCGCTTCCGAAGGCAAGATTTCGATAGACAGGTGTCCAGCGCCCGGTTGAGGAACTGCAGGATGTTTGGTTGCCGCATGTGGTCTAGATACGACTCGATTTTTCTTTGCCTGCGCCTTTTTAGGTTCCCGGCAATCCCTTTCGTTTAGATGCACGTGCCATTCTACAATAGGCGTGGCGTCATTTCCGACCACCTTCGACTGAACCCCGAAGTTCAGGATCGTTTCTGCGCGGCGCCTGCCAACATGGTACTATGTGACATGTTCCTCGTGGTACTTGCTCACTACAATAGGTCAAAAAATATATTCGGCTCGCCCACAACCCAGTCGAGATACTTGCCCAGCATCTCCGTCCTCGCTCACCGTTCTTCGCCGATGCTTGCTTCACCACGATCACGGGAATATTGTCTTGACTGCACCCCCACTCCCGATGAACACAACTACAAGATGCACTCAGGAAAATAATTGTGGAATGAATCCCACTGGCACCACGAGGTTGACCGTCATAACGCAATATCCGGGAGGAAAAAATGGAGTGAATACCGTAACACTGACATGAAATCGGCAGTCGAAGACGCCAAGCACTGCAATCTTTGACGACACTCCTTCATGACATCTTCCGTTGTGGCCCTGAATTCGACAGCCTTCACTACTGGTCTACTTTAGCCATCATTCCGTCATCGGAGTACAAAGCATTGAGTGAATGCCATCCGGCACATGGAGATGAAACCCTGGGTCAAACGCGGAAGTGACAATCACAGGAGAACGAAAAATTAAGTGAATGCTATCCAGCACATGGGGAAAAACCCTTGTTCAAACGCGGATGTGACTATCATAGTCACGGCCCTCGTTATGGGATCCGGCATAGAGGAACTGAGTTCTGACATCGAGGCTACACCCAGGAAGCCGATCGCCTACCATCAATTTTCACTAAATTTTACATAATAGAGGTACTCACTTCCGCCATGCTGCCTTTACTACAGCAAATAAATGTTGCTCCTCATTCCGTCAAAGGAATATGAAAACATGGAGTGCATAGTTTTGGATGAGCTGATAGTAATGAAACCTGTCCTCGAAAAAGACGAAAACGAAAATCGCATTCACGGCGTTTCATTACGAGATCTGGCGTAGAGGCCCTGAATGAACCCATTCGTGCATTAGCTGCTAGAAGCACACGGCGAAGATATTCAATTCACCACTTGCTGCAAGCAACAATATGCATCGAATACACCAGGACAGTATTTACAATATGCTGAAACTTCACCATTACACAATCAGTGCATTCATTCCTTCATACATGCTGGGATTCGAACCTAGGACTACCTAATGTATGCCAAATCACACTGAATAGCTAGATTTTGGCTGCTATGCTATGCTGTTACGATGGAACGCGTGAACCACTGGAATGAACCCACGTCGAATGCACTCAATTCTCACAGCTACATTTTGTGAAAGTCAAAGGATTCTCTGTCCACCCGACCACATTAAGAGTTCTTTGGTGGGATACTGGGCGAGAGTTCTGGTTGAATACTACGTGCAGCCTCTGAAGCAAAAACAAGGTGAGAAATAGTCCAAAGACAATAGTGGTGAGATCGTGTGCCGTTTCGACCAGCACGAAACCACCCGAAGGGTGGCCAGCTACAACGTTTGTCGTCCCAGCAGTACATAAGAGTGAAAGAGAGAGGGATATTCCATAGGTGTTCTTGCCTCCACGAAGGTGACTTCCCCCCCGGTAGTCGACGGTATTCGCAAACCAGAAGAGGAGATCTTGTCCCTGAGTTCAAGAAACAGCTGTGACGTGTACGGTGAATATTCACACGCATGAACAGGGACTGCCCGCACTCACGCGTACTCGAAGACAGGGTGGCTATTATGAAATTATCTATTTCGATGATGAGCATCGTCCTGTTGCCAGTTGGCTTGAACCTTGGTCGTAAGCTGAAGAAGAGTCTTGAGTTCGAGAAAGAGTGATTTCAACAGTTTTTTTTTACGTGCGTTCCATGCTGGTTGAGAGTCGAGTTGAAATTGTCTCTCGCAAACGCTCCGATCAGAATTCCCGAAAATCCAAGACGGGGCGCAGCGCCTCAGACTTCCATGTGAGGTCAACACAGCGCTGTTGAAGTCCGCCCCTCCGAAGTGAAGAGTCACATACAGCGAAGTTTCACAACAAACTCTGAACTGCAGAGCATAAACCAACACTCAAGGCTCGTACGATTTCGAACCAGGCTTTTGTGTCGACGAACAACTCGGCCGATCATCGTGAACCCCCAAACGTGAACAGTTGCGAGAGCGAAGTTTCCCACACGATATCTCGACATCCGAGGGTCGTGCCAACATGAAACCCTTACGTACCACGTCGGCGACATCTTCCGGATGGCCCCGTGTCCAACAATCGGCACGCTCGCCATTGTCTCGGTCTCCGGAGAGGATGTCAAGCACACTTGCGGTGAATCAATACACGAAACCACACGCACAGATTCTTGGTAGCAAGCTTGACAAGGTAGCAGTTAAAGTTGCTAGGAACGCTCCACGCCAAATGCGATTGTTGAGAGCCACTTTCGGTCGTCTGCAGTTGCTGGCTCGAAAAAAGTATCAAATCCAGGGAGTGAAATTGTTTGTTGAGAAATGCGCGCTTGTGAAAACATCATCCCTCCAGCGCATCAAGCCGTTGCTCTTCAAGGGGTTGAACAACCTATCCTCTACCATATTTCTCAATGTCACCAATCTGGCACCGGTCATCTTCTCTTCCCCCCGACCCCTTTTCACGTGCGTTTTCAGAAACTTCCACACTTCTTTCGCGCCTTTCCGGCCGATCTCTATCGGCGCGGCACGCGACGCCTTGGGATAGACCATTCAACGTATCAAGCCTTCTCTTGAGGTCCGAATACCTTTAGAGGATACTTTGGCTGAACCTGTCGAAATCCATCATGTGCAACAAGAAATTGGTTGAAGGGGGAGAGGAACGGGTCAGCGAGGAACGGGCGGGAGAAATTGCCGATGAGGGAGGCTATAGAGACGGATACCGTGAGACGGATACAGTTTTGCTACCAACTCCAATTCGAAATATCAACGACACCCTTACCCGATAGTGCTCGACGATCGAACAGGCCTGTATGTTCCTGATGTGCGGTGGGCTAGGGAATCGCCGCGATATTTTGGGCACAACTTGCGTGGGAGTTTCCTCTGCTGCACAAACAAACAGAAACTACAAGGTCATGAGTATGGTGGCTTGTGAGAGCACAAAGTAGAGGAAAGGGAAAGGGTACCGCACGCGACGCTCCCTTGGACATGTGACGCATACAAAGAGGTAGCCATTGTACAACAGACACACCGGACGTTTCCGATGGGCTATGGCCTTGGCATCCTGTGGGGCTTCTCACCTGAAGCTGGTGCCGTGCCGGCCATATGAGGAAGCTCCAATGGTCGCATGGTGCGGTCGATAGCTGCTTTGGATACCGTCGGCCAACGGTGATGTTTCTGCAAATGAGATTCACACGAGAGGTTATCGAGAGTGCCAAACGGCCCGAGTGCCGCAAGCGATGATACTGAGGTACTGATATAAGTCTTTTGTTACGAAACCTAGTACATGGGTAAAACAGAAATGTTGCTGTCTCAGGTGAGCACTGTTGGGAGCGAACTTGGAACAGACCTGAGACTGTATCGTTCATGACTGTCGGGCTACCAATGATGATCTTTGTCGCGTCCATCACCACGCGAGAGAGAGAAGCAAACGTGGTCAACGTGTACACAAACGGGATGGTTTGCCCGAACGAGCGCATTGCATTTTTCGATGCCCTAGCAACTCGTTGCCCTATTAGCATCATGCCGCATGGGCTCGTCCCCCGGTTGAACCGCCATCTAATTGTTTTGCTGCAACCTTGTTCTTCCTGCGGTGTTCCCACCGCCTTGCGGATGAACCTCACGACCAAATAGAGCCCGGCCCTCACCCGCAGCTCTTCGAGGGCGGACATCAGACGCCGCAGCAGCGATGCTATCTTCGTGGCTAGATCCCCGTCGTTTATTAGCCTCCGCAGCTTCTTCGTGCGGAATATGGCTTGTTTCGGGGGAGAACCGTCACCACACCCCGCCAAGGAGGAGGACGATCCGACTGCTGAGCCTCGGACGTACGTATAGAGCTTTCCTACCGTGTCGCAGCCGTCGTCACGCAAACGCTTGGCCGCTCCTTTCCCGCGGCACACTGCTCTCCACCAAGCCTGCTCGAGAACGTTCAAGAGGGGAAGGAATGGTTAGACAACGCGTCGGGGCGCGAGGGCATCCACACCAGAGAAATCGCCGGCCTCATGCCTTTCAACCGAGGCTTCACTCAAGTCCGATGATCAAATATAGGCGATGAACTACTGTGAGCTTTCGGATAACTTTTGGTGTGGCATTTTGGAGGCGACCATCACTCGGTGCGAGGGGTTAGACGTTGTCAATCAAGCCGGGACATACAATACGTGATGCCGCGCGGATAATATCGTCGGGGTAGTGCCCCACGTGTCGACACAGGTGGGAAGGGACTGACGGTGCATGCTGTATGAGATGCACTTCACCGGAACCGGGCTTGCAACTTCTCATAACTGATATTTCACGTGTTTTTGACCCATTCCTGCAAATCAAATACATAGTGGATGTTGGTGAGTACTGTGTTGGGAGGATGATTTTTTAAGCAAGGCGTTGATTTCCCTTTATTGCTGTTGCCCTGACCCACCTGCTCGGTATCTCCACCGTTCCACCAACCAAGGCCCCCGCCGAGGCCGCCAGCGACCGTTGCATTGTTTGCGGGGCCCGGGTGCAGCACGCACGCGTAGGCCGCGTGGACGATGAACAAGTCCAGGGACTCTTTTACCTATGTTGTCGTGGCGAAGCGCAATTGTCAAAAGCACGGTGGAAAGGAGGTCAGCGTGGAAGAGCGTTGGAGGGTCTCGTCCTGAAGGGGTGTCCTTCTGCAAGCAGCCGTTGCGTGTAAGCAAGTGCCGCCGGTGGAAACGAAGTTGTCCGTCCTCCTAGTTAGTAGTGGGCGGATGAGGGAACGTGTAGCAGTGCGAACAGGTTGTTATCACTCGGGGTGGTGCTAGGAGCATTCGCACGGAACATACACCGCATGGCGAGCCGCAGCTAAGAGACTGGTTTCCACGAAAACGAAGTGGTGTTTTCGACGGCAGCGAACCTGGCTGAACTGCTGCAAGGGGACAGGATCCGCGGTGACGTCACCACCTCGCTTCGAACTCTCGTGGGAAAACCCTCGTACGTGTGTCCTGCCACACCTCTGGCACTTCGAGCCCCCGGCACCGCTGGCACCGGTTCGCAGGGCCCAGCAAGTCTCGCACAGGCTCTTGTGCGCCGAAAACCATTTGGGCGCCGACGTTGCTTGACCTTGCCCCCCCTGATGCGTAGGTCCTGTAGCGTAGAGGCGGGCGCTGGGTTGGTGGTGCTGACCGTGTTGTTCTTTTGCCACCGGTCCTTGTTGCTGACACTGGGCGGCAGGGGCATCCCCTTCCAACCTAGGCGCATATTCTACCCGTTTTCGTCGGACCGGGCCGAGGAAATAATTGGCCTGTTTTGACATCACGCCCACCACCTTGATGCTGCTGGTAGGCCCTTTGATGCTGCTCTTCCGAGGCAGCGCGGGAAGAGTACAGGGAAGGCCAACGTGCCCATCGGACACGAGGTGGTGCGCAAATCCCAGAAGGAGAAGCCACTCCCCCGCCTCCGCCTGCCGTGTCAATAGCCGTTTGATAGGCTGGGTCTGTTTGCGCTAACCCAATAGCCGCGGCCCGGCTGTTGTGCTGCTACGAGACACCATCCCCCACACAGTGGCCTTTCATGAACTGGAATGGTCATCTTGTCGTTGTGTCTACTGTGGGTCGGGACAACACGGGCACGCTATCTGTCATCCAAGACTCCCCAATATCTACCGGTTTCAGCTGCACATGTTCAGGCTCAGGCGCAAGTCGGGGCAAGATGAATAACTGTTACTGTTGAGGTTTGAACCATCGATATGAACGACATTAATCGAGGATAATCAACAACAACAACAACAACAACAACAACAACAACAACAACAACAACCTACCGCTAGTGTGGCCGCCTCGATCTTGGCCGCACCTACAAGCAAGACGGCGTCCGACACGCCTTCCAGCAACCTCCAGTAACGTCTCGTCAGCTGCGTCTCCGCAAGCGCCTCCACCTTGCTTGTGTCATCGATGCAAAAGCCAATCCTTGCCCCAACGTTTGGCATGATGTTCAAGTAGCGTGCGACAATCAACCACGGCAAGAACGACCGGGACACTGGGGTCAACGTGGGAGAATGGGCCGCAGGATGAAGCCGACACGATGCAGAGGAATTTTGTGTGTTGCACTCGAATCGCGCTACCGTTTCGTCAAGCATGGAAGGTACGAAGCGGAGCACTACACTTTCGCGTCACATTGCGGCGTGAAGGTGACGGTGGACAGCTGAAATCAACTCCGCACGTCGCAGCACGAAATACCCCGGGCAGAAAGCTAGAAGCTCCCACGGAATCTACACACTGCGATCTTTGCTTTTCACGGAGACGAACTGTGAAACACCCAACCCTTACCTGTGCTTGTGCGGCACGGACGGCACAAACTGGACACCAGACCTCGCCAGCAGAGTGACAATCCAGGGATGCAAGCACCGTAGGATCCGCTCATCCACAATTTCCGTCAAGCCCGCCCTACGCCTAAACTCGGCTGTCAATCTGGCCCTACGACTGTTGTGCCGACTTCCCGCTACGTTTTCCCTGGTGGCGGGGTGGCCGGGCGACCCCCCCGCTTTTCTTCCCGATTTCTCCGCTGAATATTCTCCGCAAGCTACCGGGAAGCTGCCGTCAGCCCACGTGTCAGGCGACCCTCCCTGTATGCTGCTGGTGTGTGTGGAAGACGTTCTTTGGTGGTTGTTGTAGGAGGAACCAACTCGGGCCCTCAGGAAGCGATGGGGTGAGTCCGTCGGTGTTCTCGCCGCTGATGCTCCCGACATAAGGCGCATTACAACCAGAAGCGAGTGGGGAAGGACGGAGCCCACGCGAATGGGAAAGGGGAGAGGGTTGTTGGCATTGCATGAAAATTCAAGTCCAAGGACCCAGCGCAATCCTGAAAAAACTCACAAGTTCATGGCGTGATTTCGCCAAAAGCGAAGTATCCGCAAAGAAAACATTCATGTAGAAGGTGTAACATTGAGTCTATTTTCGTTTTGTATTGCACTCAGGCGCGGTACGAGGATCCTTGGGGATACAGACGATGTGCACCGGGAGTTGGAGACACGCCGGAATTTCCACGATAGCGTAGAAATGGTCACCTTTTCATTACAGCGGGGTCTCACGCAAGCGTAACCAGCTATGCAACGACAAAGAGACCCACTTCAACGTCGAGCCCATTCACGCTTGGCGTCTACTCGCACCGACTCACAGTGAGCTGTTCGGCCTTGCCCAGATGCACCGCGCGTTTCCGGAGCGACTTGCTCCGAAAGCAGGCCAATCGCTTGTTCCCGCTGAGACATGGCGGTTTGAAGGATTTGGTTGAGGTCGAGCAGCAGGCGCTCCCACGTTCCGGTTCTCGAGAGGAAGCGTAGGTGAGCACCGACGATCTCCGCATGAGCGCGGGCTTTCATTTCGCAAATCAGAGAGCGCTTCTCCTCGGCGAGAACAGTAGCCCATGCTTGGAGCCTGCATACGGGGGGGACACGCCGGACGAATCTTGGGGAGTAAAGGTAAAATTTGAAAGAGAGAGAGAGAGGCCGCCGATGTCGGGAGCAGCATGAGTGTTTTCCGGTTTGTTCGCGCTTGTTTGACCACGGAATGGATTCGATGCAACTTCTCACGGTCTTCGCCATTCGGAGTTTCACCCTCGCTCTTGGAGACACAAGCGGGTGTCCCGGCTACAGAGAATAAATCGCCGTGGAGAGTATGAATCATCGATAAAGGGTGATGACAACTTTCCAAACTACATGTAGCTGGCCACGCTTGGGGAGGTTTCGCCATGTGTATTCTTCCACCTATTTCCCGTTCTGCGGTGAATTCACCGGACGGCGAGGCCACGGGACTGCAATGCCACTGTCAGTTGGGCGTTCAGTCTCGATTCAGTCGAGAATTATTACCGTTGAGAGAGAGTATTGGGCTACCCCGGTTGTGTGTGTGTGTGTGTGTGTGTGTGTTGCCCTTCGCTAACCTCTTGGCCATCCGGGCTGTCACGCGTTCCCGGAGAGCACCTTTTCGGCTCCGGCGGTGAGCGAGAAAACGGACCAAGCGACCGAAGTAGTACCTCTGCCGGAGACCCCCTCGCCACGAGCCCACGTCGTACGCCACGGCCAAGCTCCAACTTGCGTTTGCGTAAGGCGCATCCTGCCCTCAAGTAAACAGAACGCGGCATATTTTCACCTCAACCTCAGGTCGTACGCCACGGCCAAGCTCCAACTCGTGTTTGCGTAAGGCGCATCGTGCCCCCAAGTAAACAGAACGCGGCATATTTTCACCTCAACCTCAGATGACTAAAGACCTAAATATTGCCTATTCTGCACGATGCAAGTGACTATGCGGACCCTCGAACGCTTCGGATTATTTTCGGCCCTCCCAGCAGGTCCGTACCGGGGTCCCAAAACCCCAATGTGTGGCACATACCGAAGGCAGCTGATGTATGTACAGAAGGACGCGGACGTCGTCAAGGATCAGATATAGCTGTGCCTCAAGAACCCCATACCATTTCGTTCTTTCTCGCAGGTCCAACGTCTCGATGAGTTCAACATGGAGGCGTTGTCGTTGTCACTGCTATCTTCGCAAACAAGAGTATTCGTATCTCGATGAATTTCATTTCTTCCCTTCCCGCAAAGCCAGGAGTTTCTTGCGACAACAGTTCAGCCGTCAGTTCCCTCGTCCCTTCCCCTCGTCAAGGAAATTTTTTATCACAGCCATATTTCTCCGATAGAACAGACAGCATCTTCGGGTTGTTAGATTACTTCCTGCATAACGAGTAGCTTGCTCATGGACGCGGTACCCGGAAACCCTCCGCTGGCCAAGACTATCTACCGATCAACACTCGGTTGAACGGAATCGTAAGGGGTGTTTTCCCATGTACTTTCGCGGATGACACTCAACGCCAACCAACATCACGTACGATATTATAACTAACCCAAGGACGGACTCGCCTTTCCAGTGAGTTCAGCGAACACTGCGCGGTGCGCTACGCCGCCGTCGTCTGCGTTTGAGCTACCGCTTTCCACCCGCGCTACGAGTCTGGCGACATCTTCAAGTTGCTTCATTTGGTTTGGCGGGTGCTCGAATTTCAATCGAGACATCGCAGACTTCCACCTTCGTGCAATTTGGAATAGTTGGGAAATGAGATGAGGGGGTGTTACTCGTCATGACTCACGTTGGCGTACACCCACAAGTCCCGAGCACCCCTACCGAAACGAGACTTGGCACGTTGGTGGATTCAACCAAGCGCGAATAGAGCAGGGTAGAACCGGATGGTTTGCGCCACCCATGCATACCCTAAACCTTTAACCCCTTACGGCCCCTGCAACACTCTGGCGTGCCGAACAGTACGAAACGTCCCTCAGCACCTAGAGTCAGCGACTGCGTGAAAATTGTGTCAGGGGCAAGAGTGAAATGAAGTGGTCGTCACGGTCCACCACCAACGCACACCTGGCTTCCCGTTGCTGCCGATCTCTGGCCGTTTTGGCTTTCCACTCGGCCTGGTGCGCTTCTCGATGTGCCTGGCCCCGTTCGAATATCCGCCTTGTCCTTCGGGCGCGGAAGAGGCGCTGCCCAGGCGATGGTGACGAAGCGGGATAGGAGCGCGGGCGGGGGCTAGATGAGGAATTCGGTTGGGGCACGGATCGGCGTTCGTTCGTGCCGGGGATATGAGGTGGAGGGCTTAGGACGGATTGCGCTGTCGAGGAGTTTCAGGCCCTCATAAGGGGCCGTATGCTCGCTCGGTGTTGACATGGTGCCACCCTCGACCCGGCTTGGGGAGGGGGTTCCGGCCGAGAGTAGAAGGACAGAGTTGCGGCGAGTTTGGGGTTAGTTCTAGGTCAGGCTCGGTTTCGGGCCTTTTGGCAAGCACCTGTCTCGTCTTCCGAGTACAAGACTCGAACGAGGAGGTCATATGTGGCCGATGTTGTGTCGATCTTTCTTGCACTAAAGATCACTCGAGTAGGATAGTGGATGTTTTTTGTAAACATTGGAGAGACGAAATTGGGGTGGGGTTGTTGGGATTGAACACGACAAACGTGTTGCTGGGGCAACACGATAATAAACGCGGTGAGTGTCGCCACTTTTCAAAGGTTGAACGGAGATGTGATAGTGAACTCTCCGCAGGTTGAAGACGTCGTTCTGGGCATATAGAAAGGCTCAATACTTCTTATCGAGACGGCAAACCTCGTCATGAGCGGAGTGCTCTAGACCACAATTGTTCGGAAAGGCGATGGTGGCTTTGAACAATAGCCTCGTGTTAATCCTGGGTGTCGGTCCTATTCCTACACGGCCAGGGCATAGAACCTCGCGACCGACGGAAGATAAACATCTGGTTCGTATGGGTGATACCGTGGTTCTTCTCCGAAATAAAATCAACGAAAAATAACGACGGACGTTGGGGTACGACAACTCATCACGGAAGGGAAACCACCTATTGTAGGTGCCGGGCCCTTCGGATGACGGGTAGGCAAAGCGGGGGCGGAAAGCTCGTTTCATTCGATACTTTCCGTCGACTTTAACTCCGGCTCTACCACCGTCGGATGGAAATTGTGTTTTTTCGTGGGTATCCAAAAGAGGATCGAGTGAGAAAGAAAGCGCAATCCGCTTGGATGCAAGGACAGGTCTTCCTGTGGCTCATTCACCTGCATCCTGATTATCTCCGGTAGCACGAAATTACCCTGGCACTCTAAGTTCGCGAAGCCCCTCAGGGTCACGCCCAAGCGAGATTTGTTCCTTCGCAAATGCGCTTCGTTTTCCCTGTTTGAGCATGTGGAACGTTGTAAATAGCAAACCAAACACCATGGGCACTTGAACAAACGTGCAAAGCACTAGAGGCAATAGCGAGAGTCACAACTTCAGCGCGAAGGCCACAGAAAGAATCCATCACTTTTGGCATTTGGTCGTAATGACAAAGGATCATTTTCACAGTTGATATGACTGATCGGCTACTGATACGAATGGTGCCATCCGAACCTTCCCATTTATGATGCTTGCAATATTCGAACTTCCAATGCCAAAAAATACTTCTACCTCCACGATTTTCACCGCTCCTAAAGGTAGAACGTTTGCCTGCTACATTGCTCTCATATTTCAAACATTGGCACTCACAGTTCCTTCGAAACTGAGATTATGCAAGGAGCATGTTGAATCATCGCTTGGCCAATAACCTTTCAGCGGCGATGTTGTCCTCCTGTAACCGCTCCGACTTTTGCACGTCGTTGTCCTCGTCGAAATTATACGTTAGGTAAAGGCCGGCAGTACACAGTGATTACCCTCGACGCGAAGTGCGTTCAACAATGTCCATACTGTTACAGGTGCAACCGAACGTCCATAACTCCAGTACACTAGCGTTTGGCCTGGCGGAGGCGAATGGCGTCTCACCTTTTCTTGCGCTCCTCAGACGGCAATTTTGGCCATCGTGCAGCCCTGCTAGTCGTCCGTCTCGCATCGGTCCAGGTGTGTTCCTCGTCAGGTGGCTCGCCTTCTCCCCTCTCTTCCTCCCAGGTCCAGGCCAGTTCCGGCGCAGGGTCACCTTTGCTGATGCCTTGCGTTCTTGTTCTGGTGGACTGCTGGAAGGTCCACGGGGTCGAAACGGCCGAGCCAGCGGTGTGGGGAGACCGGCTCGTGGTCGGTGACACCAAACACGACGAGGTTTCCGGACTTTCGCCACATGCACTGTCCTTCGTTCTTCTTGTCGCGGAACTGCTCCCTGTTGTTCCTGCTGTCGTGGTTCTCCCGGTGCATCCTCCGGAGGCTGGTGTCCCTGCCGCAGTCGTCGTTCTTGGGGTCGCCCGAGAGCTCCGTACGCTCGAAACCGTCAAACAAGCGGTGTGGGTAGACCGGTTCGGGGTCGGGGACGACGACGCCCAAGACTCGTCCGCACTTTTTCTTTTGTTTTCCCCCATCGTTGTCCTTGTCGCGGGGTTTCTTCTTGTGTCTGCCGTCATGGTTATCCCGGTGGATCCGCCGGTGGCTGATGATGTCCCTGCCATCGTCGTTCTTCCGGTCGTTACCCTCGCGGAGGAGGAGGAGAAGGAGGCAGAGGAGGGAGCTATCGGCGACACCCCGGCAGCAATCGCCCACGGGAGTCCTCCTGCCACTTCCGGCCGGTAAACCACGCCCGTCCCCGTAGGGGATTCAACGCCAACCGTAGACATCGAACGCCCTTCATCCCCGTGTTCTCCTTCTCCTGGTTCCCGCTGCCTCTGCCCAGTCCGAAACAGCAGCCAGCGTTTTCTGCGAGCGAAACACCGCATCTCTTCCTGCACCACACGCGCCGCGGCATCCCTCAAGGCCCACAGCACAATCGTCATCTCCCGCTCGGCAGCATGTGCAGCCTCGCTACTCTTGTTGTTTCCTCTTGTATCTTGTGTTCCTCCTTTCGCCGTGCGGTCGGGGGTACATTCCCCGCTGTTTGGTGCTACTGCTGAAGCTCCATCTTCCCCCTCCCTGGAATCTGGTCCCTGGTCAGGCCGCTCGGTATCTTCACTGGCGATAGCCCTCTGAACAACAACCTCGGTTTTGGCGGCTGGATGAGATGACGAAGGCAAAGCGACGACGACATCGGTCGATGTCATATCGGCATCACTGCCGAAGAGTGGCGCGCTTGCTGCGGCACGATTTCGTGGACGGTCCTTTCTGCTGCGGCAAGTCAACCTTGATAGAGTGGGCACTAAATCCCTGAGGCCATTGTACGCGTCCAGGATGGCCATAAAGCGGGCCAAGAGGATCGCCCGGCGATCTCCGATGCCGAACGGAGATCTGGTATAGGGTTAGCAACGGGGGGGCGACTTTGAGTGTAACCGAGCGTGGAGGCATAGGTTGAAAATATGAGACGAAGCTGATACTTGCAAGGTGGTTGGATTAAGTCGCTTGGCCCGCGTTCAAGTTTGCGGAAATCAATTCCTAGACGGTACAGGGATGCGTGCAGCTCATTCCGCGTTTGGCGACACCGTGTAATGAATCTCAACAAGCAGACGCCACTTGTCGCATCCCGGCAGAAAGAGGAATTGGCCCACGTCGCCGCAAGAGAGGGTATCCCTGACAGAAGAAGCCGGGAGCACCTGTCCATTCTCTTCTTTGGGTCAATCTCTCACCCGACACCCATCCCCGCAGCAGAACTACTGTTTAGACCCGGTGCTCTTGGGGCAAGCGTTATGGAAAAAAAGCATCGACGGCAGAACCTCTTGGCAAAGGTTCGGTGAGCCTGACAACGAAAAACATCGAATTGTTTTACAACAGCTTCAAGGATAACTCGCTGGATCCCTCACATCTGCGGCGGCCCTCGCGCGACATAGATGTGCAGCGCCGGCCGCACAAGCTCTCGAAACGCCCGCCTTTGAGGACGTCCCCTCGCGTGTCGCTGGAGGCACACGGCCGCCATCCTTCTGAGGTACCTCTCTCTCGGCGATTTTATGTCAGGGTCTTCATCACGGCAACACCGAAGACCAACAGCAGCCTAAGCCGCCAGAACATACGCATCGAGCAAACCCAGGGTCGGCATCAACCAGATTCGTAGAGTGCGACGGAGCCAATGGGTCATCATCTCACTTGGCCCTGCAGATGAGTGCTTGGCAGTACGATCACACGGGAAAATCGGCTTCGCGGCTTGTTCCTTCGCAAACGAGCCGGACACACGGACCCCGCAGGCTACCCTTTGTGTCTTCGTCATTCGATAGCAAGCTCATCAAAACCTGCCGAAACCCTATTCGAACCAGGGAGGAACCTACGCAACACCAACGGCATGGATATCGATCAGAATACGAACGGGTTTCGATCAAATGCAAGGCGGTTGAACTCGCTCTCGTTTTCAACTCCATGCCAAACACGGTGGTGAAATGCTCGTGTCTGCGCTCTAACCCAGTGTTCCGTGCTCAGACGACTTTCGTTATGTCTCGAAAGAATTGCACACGACGCGTAGGCTAAGCTGTGGGACTGATTGGTGCCTCCATTGCAAAATTGCATGCGATCCTCGTCCGTAAACTCTAGACCTCATGGCCAACAGATCGTGGGGGAGAGTGCTCCCCCCCACCCCACGCTACCCTCTGCCCCTTTGCCTCCCCTGTCTCTAAAGGAGTGCGCTAAACTCACCTTCCTCTCTTCGCCGTTCTCCATTCCCTCTGGGGTTTCAGAACCACTGGCTTCTCTTGTATTAGCCTTCTGTCCTCCGGTTATGGTTTGCCCGTCGCTTATCTTCTGCTCGCAATCTAGGGCGGCAGCAATTCTCTTCTGACCTTGGGTTTTGATGGCCGCTCGAAGTTCACTACGAACGCGCGCCATGTACAACGTGTGCCCCATCCGCCCGATGACAGCTCGCACTTCGTCTACATGTGCGGTTATTTCTTGTCGGTCTTCCGTATCACTACCGAAATATCAAACGCAAACAGACGAAGGTCGAAGCACAGGTTAGTGGCAGCTTCAAGTGTGAAGGAAACATTGTTAAAATATTTACCCCATCCATTCAAATGGAAGCTGGCGGCGGAGTATGCCCAATAGAAAGAGAGTAAGCCAGTGACAACATAGAAGGTGTTCAAATGACATAGAAACAACGAACAGTAACTGCAAAGATATATTTCTCGAACCGTACGGAGTGCGGGGTAGTTGGTGGGTTGGAATTTGGTGAGAGATAATTGTGAGGTTGATGCCTTCAAAACAAAGTTATTTGGACCTCAGCCCAGTACCGCCTCACCCAAGAAGCATTGTCATCGTGGTCACAGGCTTAACCAAGTAAGACATACGAAGTATTGAACAAGAGTGGAAAAGATGCATAGAGGCCTCCGTCATGTATGGCCCTGATCCACACGTTCTGGCAAACAACAACCTCGGAGTTCAACCTCTGAGTTCAACCCATTCATAGTCTGCATATGTAGAATCGAGGCTGGCACTAACAGGGTTGGTGTTCAGACAGACCAACCCTATACACAGCAGTACAGTACCAACGCATAGACTACCTATCGTCTACCCTTTTGGTGCCCTTTACGTTAGCAGTGGCGCATCAGTACGCGAAAATGTGTGTGTATCATCTTCTGTGTGTCGATTTCAGCTACTGCTGTCCCGGGCTTTATTCCCCACGCGGGCGGTGCGTGCACAAGTCGACACTCGGCACAATTATACCGAGCCGTAGGGATCCAAGGAACCTCACCCAGAACCGCACACAGAAGCAATTGAAGGCCGTGGCTGCTACGTACGAAAAGCACCAAACATCATCTACACACGTTATTCCTCGAGTGGCAGTCGTTCGTTGTGAGTCAATAGCCGTTGGAAGTCGTAGCGGCAGTCCAGAAGGGAGTGAAAATAGGGGACACGGAAACTTCGGTGTCAGGAATGCTGTTTGCGGATGATTTTGTCGGTATGTCGGACACCCGTGAGGGACTGCAACTGCATATTGACGCGGCGAAGAAGCCTCCTGATAAGTGGAGATTGTCGGTCAACATGAAGAAGAGTGCCGTCGTGGTATGCAGCGAGAACAAGGAGGAACCAGTAGAACATAGATGGAAGTGGGGGCTCGAGGAGATTGCAG
>CACKRE030002560.1:101947-122883 GCA_902602495.3 Ectocarpus sp. CCAP 1310/34 | reverse complement strand
CCCCCCCCCCCCCCCCCCCCTTGAAGTTTCCCCCTTGCGTCACGGTGTTTGCCATCGTGGTTGTGTTTTCGTCGCGAGGCAACGACGTCGTAAAACAAGCCGATCGCTTCGTGAGCTCGACAACCAGGTTACCGCTTTTTTTGCTGCCGCTGGTTTTTCTTCGCGGTAATAACAACGGTGGTCGAGTAGATTACGTTGTTCGGGACCGACAACCCTCACTCCACACAAAGGGGATGATCGCACCACGTTGTGTTTAATTGGTCAAGCACCCTCGAGGCAGTCACACAGTGCTTATAAATGTCTCTAGAAGTAAAAGCGCCAGAAACAAAGCATGCCATTTGCAGCTATCATCCGTTTGCAGGGAAGTAAGCACAATATGCCGAACACCTTTAGCAGGATGCAGCGCACCCTCCATGCGACTCGCCGAATATAGCACGGCGCTTCGCGCTTGGTGCTGTGAGAGCCTGGTCCGGTGAGAACCCGGCGTGCTCCGTTCCGGCTTTGTAGGGATGCGAGGTCATCGGTCTAACGAATATGGCAGGCATGAGTATGAGTATACCCCGCCGTCCCCCCTCCATGTCGTCTCACCCACTGGAGCTGAGACCAACGCTCCTCTGAGGCCCAGCGCTCTTGATGCTGGCCACCACGCTGTACGTCGTTCCTTCTCCGACATCTCGCCCGCATATTTGCGACGCATGACGAACCATACGCCTCGCATGCTTCTCGACGCGCACGAGTTCGCCCCGAAGTTTTCGCTGCTGGTCCCTTTGTTCGATCCCTACACACACGAAGAAAACAAAAAAAAAACGTGAACCGCAGTGAATTTTCGAGTGCTGCGTGCTCATGAAGCCTGCGGTCGACGAGGTCTTACGGCCTGACAAACAGTTGTGGATTCAACACAGCGAGAAGAATTCCCCGGAGGACCAGTTCTGGATCATCAAGTAGGTACGGTATGCAAAGTTATCTGGGTATGTGCCAAACTTGAACAACCGCGCAGGGCTGCCGTCCATTGAAGGTACATGGGAGAATCATTTGACCGGAAGATGGACGAGCGAACGCTATTCGACACTCGTACCGGTGAGAATAATTTGTCACTACTCGCACTTGTTCAAAGAACCGAGTGCGTGCAATGGTGCATAGACTATGCAATATATATTTCAATGTTCGTTTCCCAGATTTTGCCGCCGAGCGCCATCACAACTACTAGGACCAAATCAGGTGACTTCCAACGCATGCAGTTTCTGGGTTCAAGATGGCAACACATGCCGTTCCTGGGTTCCGATGTGTGAATAGCACCCGCCAACGGCAACTTTGCGCCACGTTGAGCGCAATAGACCAGCGTTCGAAAATATTATCGCGTTTCGATTGAGATCGCGATACACAGAACGTTGACCACTCGGGGGGGGAAACGATTTGGTCGAGCTTGCGCTTCAGATCCAAATGTAATTGTACAGTACTTGAAGTGCAGCACGAAGTGTGTTGAAGACAAGGTGTCACGCACAGAGTCCACATGTCATGAAAATGTTTTTCGAAATTGGTCGCCGCGGCTGTTTTCCTCACATTCTTCACGGCTATGCTTTAAATGTAATTCTCGCTTCTCCGCGAGAATGCAGCGCTCCCTGACCGTCAGACCGCCGGCATGGCCGTATACGCGACACCCGACCCTGCTCGCAGATTGGTGGAAGGCATCCGCCACTGAGTCGACTGCGCGGAGGCTCGCTGGGAGCTGAAACCTGCGAATCCGCGACAGAGCAGTAGTCGTGGTTAACCAGCAACGGTGATGATCAAAGCGTGTGAACGATAATATACAGTCGACCCCGCTTTAAGGACGCTCACGTTAAGGAAACTCCCCGCTTCAAGGAAACTTGTTTAGCTGAGCACCGGCCCCGGCAGTATATACGATAATGGGGTACCCCCATTCTTCTGCTGCGTACCCCCCTTATTTTGTGTCCTGCGGGCCTGCGGGCCGCTCTTTGCACGAACCACGCACCACAGTGAGTGCAGAAGTAGCGACGCACAGACAGCAGAAGTAGCGGCGGTCTGCTGCTGCAGCTGCAACTGGGTGTTGGTATGGATGGATTCCTCCCATCTACGGGCGGTCCATCTGATGCCGCCAAAAAAAGAGTCGTGCATAACCTCGTCCCTCACCGAGGCCGAGGTTGTCTCTCGCTTGTAGGACGTTCGAAAATACAGATGGCGCCCGCAGTTAAAATCGGCTCGAGCCTCACCAATCCCTCCTTTTGGGCCGAAGTACCGGCCCAAGTCGTCCATTTCGTAAATGGCATTTCTTCTTCCTTTGAACTGCTGTCGCATCCTCCCGATTCCCTTATTCCTTGGACCACAACAAGTACTTCGTATTTTCTTTTTTCTATCTTTTGATCTCTGAGGACAATCCACATCATCAAGCCCTCAAGAGAGGTGGTGGAGAATGTCATCAAACCCGTACAACAGCGGAGAGCGTATGGTTGTGGCCGAGATTGAGCTACTTGTATGTTGCTTAGCCCTTTTTTCGTATTTTTCGTACAAATGGAGCCATTTTTTTTTAAATGTTTCTTATTTTTCGTACAATGTGGAGCCTTTTTCCTTAACAGAATTTTTCTTAACTGCGGGCGCTATCTGCATTTGTACGCGAAGGGAAGGGGTGGCGAGTACCGTGAGACGCAGTACTTTCTTTCGCAAAGACCGATCATCCGTTTACTCATGAAACTCAACAGAGCCGTAGAGCCAAGCCGCGGGGGGAGGTTCAGCGAACTCTTCGCGACATGTGGAAGGAAAAGCCATCAGGGTAGCTTTTGGTCTCCGCCGGGACAGTGATATGTGCTGGTGTTCCTCGGTACGACGCTGAAATACGCTCGGGTTTTTTTGTTTCACAAGAATGAGATAAATATATGTCTCCTTGGACTTTCCTCCTTCTTCCGCTGCCGGCGATGCAGTACATTAGTTGGCCATGTACAAACTGGTGTACTTTAGTTGTTTTCAACACGTCCCTGACTGCTGTACATCTCATTTCAAGTACTGTAAATATGTTCGACGTCAACAAACGGTTGCCAGTCGCCTCGGCGACGCTAATTTTTTGTACCACCCCCTTCCTTAGCAAAAGACGCGTAGTTTGAGGAATAGCATGCCTCCATTGGCCCTGGGGATGGTGAGCTATCGTCCCCTGAATTTCAAAGACGCAACCCCGCTTTAAGCACGCTATTTTTCAGGGAAAACCATGTGCGTCCTTAAAGCGGGGTCAACTGTATACGTATAACACCCACCATTTCAATACAAGCTGGTCTGACCAAGAAGCGAATTTGAAGGTTGGAGCGGATTCCCCACGCGGTTTTTTCGAATTAGAACCTGAAATTTTGACACGCGATCTGCATGAGTACAACAGCAATATAAACCAATGCACCATTGGGATTTTTGTTTTTCATGAGTTAGGCTGATATTAGTGTTCATGGGAATACTTGCCATGCAAAAAAGTCGCAGAAAAAAAAGAACAAAATCAAATGGCGCAGTGGCTTGTTTGTTCGTTGTATTCATGAGGATGCCATGTCCAAATTTCAGGTTCTAGTCCGAAAAAACCTCATGGGAACCGCGAATCCTCACATTCTCTCAGGTATCTTGTGTGTTGTATCGGATTCTTTACGAGGCCAGAACTTTCGATGGAAGATGCCGTGAGCCTTGAAACTACCATCTATCCTCTCGCGATGTTCCCCGGGTACATGCACAGCAATTTTCAGCTTGACCTGAGAAACTTTTTTAATGCTGATTGCGGTGCAGAGGAAGTATCCCCCACTATGCCGCTAATGGACAATCAGTCTACACACCTAAATCAACCCAGATCCGAATATTTCCGGCACCTGCGCTTCCCCTATGGTCTTATGAGAGCAGCCGCCAAATTTGAAGTCTAACTTAGCAGAGTGGGACGTGAAAGAACGAAAGTTAGCTTCTTGGTCAGACCAGCTTGTACTAATATAATCATGTTACAATACAGCCCCAGTTCCCATCCTAATCGACTCGAGCACCCTCGCTCCCCTTTCTCCCGGCAGAACAGCAGTCATCCCACACAGCCTGGAGCACGTACGCGTTGAGCGTCCCAGCAGTCATTCGTAGAGGTCCACCACCGCCAGCCGCCAGGAATTGAAGAACACACGAGGGCCAGGTTGTGCGTAGGCATATCTGGCGAAAGAGAAGCGCCGATCCCTCAACCGGTATCAACTACGCCGCGTCGCCGTTTATATTGTTCTTCTTGAAGTTGTCATATTTTTCGCTTGTCCTTTTGAGGCCCTCCCTCCGGACACCTGACACACGCGCACCGACACCTGCTCCTCGTAAGCGAAAGCAGGCACCACGTCACACACTCGAGCAATATCAATGATGAACTCGCGGCAACAACGCTGCAGCAGACGGCCTGCTGCTTGCTGTTTAATTGTTGCCTTGCAGGGGCTGCAGGGGCAATCGTTTGTTGCGCCGTCATGTTTCCTCAACGCGCAGCGGGCGAGCTTCACCCAGGCAGCAGGGCAACAACAAACAACATCACGTGCGGCAGCAGCGCGACCCGTTTCGTCTCTCAACTCCGTGCCATTTTTGGCCGCATCGCAGGAGCAGGCAAAACCTCCTGGACAGTGGTCACCCGTACGACCTGGTGGCAAAGTTCCTGACCAAAATGACAACGACGATCATGAGTTCAACATCAACGTCGGGCGCGCAATGGACTACCTTGCTGCTGATGTTGCGCTGATGTTTTCCACGGCGCCCAGGCTCGAGATTTTTACTCCTGACGTCCGCCTGAAGGTGAGAGAGCTCAAGGCTGCCGATGTTATCTGTTCACCCACCGAAATTGGTTGGGGGGGGGGTGTTGTGTGGAGGAATCGGTAATGCGGAGTGTTGTCCAATTCAGACTCGAGTCAGCCTCCGAAGACGCTGGCTCTTACTGTGGGTCAAATATACCTGCTGGACTTCTGTAAATGACAGGGGCCGTCGTTTTGCAGAGTTCGCCCTCTTTCGCGTGGATGCATCGTCTCAAAGTGACACTGCGGCCTGGCATGTTCGCATAGTGCAGGAGACGTACTGAGCAAGCAGCAGCACAAAGCAATTTTTTTAATACCCCGTTATTCCGTTACTGCTGTTGTCTAACCTTTCCCAGCAAGTAATATTTGCCCACCTCTTACACACGTGCCTGATGATACTTGCGATCCGTGATCGGTTTTACGACGAAAGCTACGATGTAACACTGAAAAATTGTTCTCCATGGTACAGCTGTAGACTATGTGTGTCGTGTATTTCCGGTCAAATCTGTACCAGCAGCACATGGGTTCCGAGAATCGCGTCCGGAAAATTGTCCGACCTTACTACTGTACATGTTTCCTTCATCAGCGCTATTCCGCAAACACTGCGCGTAGATGTCCCGCCTAATGTCTTTGGCTGAGTCGCGTGTATTCCAAATAATTGATGCCAGTTCCTTTGCGTGTTCGTGCCGCGCACGTATATTGATGATGCCGAAACCACGTTCGCATACATATTGTTGACAATATCCCGCCATACATCGCCCATACTTGTTACACATAGGGCCCTTGGAAGAAAAATTGATGCTACAAGTAGCGTTGACATTTTTTTCCGTGCCGTGCATCCTAACCTGCTATGCATATGCCCTATGCATATGCCCCCCCTTGCGGAAACACGTTCACTCGAAACTAGTTTTTCTGATGAATCCCTCTAGAGAAAACACAACCAAACCGTGCCTCTCTCTCTGTAACAAATCAGGATCCGGTGGGAGAGCTTTGTCACGGGCGGCGGCTGTACGGAGCCCTTCACACGTCTCTCCGCGTGTTAGCGGCCGTCACAACCTCTAGTCCTCGCGTTGGCGTGACCAGCATCATGTTTTACCCAGAAAAGCGGGAGATCGAGCTAAAGTGGACCATGACAGCGAGCGCGCCGTTCATGGGTGACCCTGTCAAGGTGCGGTCAATCACCAACATGTTGGAGATTTGTGTGTGGGAGCCGCGCAAGCTTGGGGCTGGTGTGGGAGTTGTGACGCACTCCCATCATCCATAAGTGTGTGACGGTACTACGCATCCCCCTCCCGAGTTGTTGCTGTTGTCATTCATGGTAACGGTGCTCCTTCGCCAACCACAGATCCTCTTTGCGCCTGTTGTGTTCGGATGACGGTTGTGTACGCGAGAGACCCTTGGGAAACCTGGACCCACGTTTTGTGTCTCACCACGCTTCTACCGCAGTTGATACTCAGTGTCAGCTCAAGAAAAAGGCACCCTGTTCACAGCGTGTATTTTGCACTTGTAAAGCTGTTGGATGACTTTGGGGGGAACGAACCCAAGGTGATATGGCTGTGCCGATCCGATCCACATATGGCGCAAATACAGCCAAGGATTGCCTATGGAAGTGCTGTAAATTCGTGAAGCTTGTACGTACACTATGTCATGTCCTGTGGTACAAAACAGCAAACTTTTGACACCGAGGCGAGCACTCAATTGGATCCTTGTCGTGGGCTCTTGCTTTTGCTTTGTTTGCAACCTAGGGAACCCAATCGATGATAAACCGCTATATGCGGTTTGTGTGCATTCCGTGAAGAGCTGAGGCGCATCGCGCAGAATGACCCTTTTTTGGTGTCCCCTTCGATGACCCCGTCTTCATATTCGCCACCCACATGTGCTTGCCCCCCCCATACACACAAGCACGGCAACTGATATAAGACCTCCTTCTGGGCCCACCTATGCCGACACCTTGCTTATTGCCGTGCGTGTGACCGAAGCTGAGCGCGGTGTCGCTCTACGACTTGAACGATCACGGCTTGATCTACCAGCACAGCATCGACAACCGGATCAAGAGGGACCTCTGGGAGTACTCGCACTCGTGGATGGGCGTGCTCAAGGCGGATAGTCCCCCCTCTTTGTGATCTATCGGCTACTGGTGCGCGCTCTTGTTGTCTACTCTCGCTTGAGGAGCAGCAAGAGGAGGAAGCGGGAGCTGAGGGATGTGTGGGAAACAAGGGGGGGGCGAGAGAGAGAGTTTGGAAGACAATACTCTAGCTTCCGGAAGGGCAAGAGGAGGGAGCGTAGGCTCAGGGATGTATGGGAAGCAGCGGTGGGCGGGAGAGCGTTTGGGACACGCCGGGAGACCGTGCAATCTAAGCATGGGTGACCAAGCCCTGCTACCCAGCAACGTAGCTGGCGCCACGCTCGTTGGCGGGCTCCGCACATCGGGCTTGGCTTCAGCTCGTTTTTTTACTTGCCGCGGCAACGCACGTCTCCTTTGTGGCGAGAGAGGAGCACGGCAAGAACAAGAGCAAGTGCTGAAGGGACAAGGAGCTGTCTTGTCGTCTTAACTGCTGTGGCGTGCTTCGTCGACTGTACGGGCGGCTCCGAAAACACGCGAAACATTGGTGTAGTGCTCGACTGTGCTGTCGCCCGTTGACTCGGCAGGTGGGGGCCGACGAGGATTTGTGCTGGGTAAGTCATGGACTAGTATTCAGGCACGCGTAGGTTATTGGAGTATTTTGATCCTCGCAGGGTAAACGCTTTTCTGAGGGTGCCCATTCGACGTTGAATATCACGTAGATTTTGTTGGGGTAAGTTGTCTGTGGTCTGTTGCTGTGTTGTGGGCAGAGTTGGATTGGAATTGCCTCTTTTTGCGGTATACTTTGTATGTTCGTAATTTGTCGAGCGGCATCGTCTCTTCATTATATTAGAGGTGTGAGGATAGCGCGATGTATCGACTATGCTGTGTTCCTTGTTCACATCGGTTCCTTTTGTGACATGGTCTACCATACGCGTCTGTGGATGATGCAGGAACCATGCCATTGCTTGCTGTTGTCTACCAATGTTTCTCGAGCTTGACATATCTGCACATGTGTTGTGATAACGAAGAACATTCCTATCAGGAAGCATTGACAACAAGTGCTGGCGACCTAGTGCGCTCCACGGCGTGAAATTGGTGTCGGAGGAGTAAGCGAACGTTGTGTTTGAAGAGGCGAAAGCAGGAGAGCCTATAGTCGACGCATTGTTTTTGACTGAGCAGAGCAATGCTTTCGTGTTGCATTGTGGTAGAGAAATGGTGCGTACATATATATTATTAGACGCAACAGTGGCAGGAGTATCACCGGGGGACTGAGGTGATCGCGTCGTGGGTGTGTTAAGCTCGTGCCCATTTGAAACGTTGATTTGGAACCTAGCCATTGTGTGTCTACCATCTGTGTCTTGATGGTAAGGAGCCGCGGAGCTTGAGGGGTGATTTCATCGTGGTGTGTGTTGCGCTCGTGTGCGTTTAGACGTTGACCTGGAACCAATCAATTTATTATTTTCCTTGTCCGTCTATTTATTGTGTTCGGTTGGTTTTTTCCACGAAACAAGGCAGAACCATTAGGCTAAATCCATCTCTTTCAATGCAGCTAGTTGCTGTGGATGGACGAGCGTATAGATGATGGTGGTGCTTCGGTCGTGATAATATCACGAATATAATATGTAGAATGCGTTGACACGTCCATGCGACGAAATGGTGTGGTCACGTGTATTACGTACGGATTGCATGACAACAAACAAGCGTTAGTTTCCGCATGCAAACGTTAGGGTGAGGCCATGAGGCTACAGAAACACAAGCTGATAGCGACCTGCCTGGGAGATCCCTCCCGACCAGAGGCAGCATCGATACCAGTCATCCATTGGAGACTCCATCAACAAGTATGCCTCTGCTGTTACCGTTGAGCACCCACGCGCAGATCTGCTGCAAAAGAGGGGGTTTTCAGCCGAATTCCGTACTATTCCTTGCATTTAACGCATTGCTGCTACTCTTTGTACGCAACTGCAGGCGTGGATATGTTTGAATTTTTTTTTCTTCACGGCGTGTTTGGCATGTTCATACGTAGGCGTGGTTCTTGACAGGTATAGGGAAGGGATAATCAACATAAACACGTTAAGCCCCCAGGCACGGGCGAAATATAGCCAGAAAAATGGCGTAAGCATTTGAGCTCAGCCACTGGTACTACTATACGATGCTACACAAAAAAACCTCTTGACTATACGTTCTGGGTTCGGGATCGCTGAGGCACATCTGCGAGGTTAACCACTAGATCACCGGTCGCCCCAGTGATCTAGTGGGTAACCTCGCAGCCTGCTAAGGGCCAGGTCATGGGTTCGAGTCCCGGCAGAGCGAGTTTTTTTCTCCCTAAAACATATCCTGGTCTAGGATGAAAGCGAACGCGTTGCAAAGCTCGTTGTTAGTAAACCATCATCGACTTTGTAAGTCGCGAGGGAAGGGATTGCTGTACCCTTCTCGCGATAAAAATACCTCAGGCATGAACCGCAGGAGGGGGTCCAGCCCCCCCCTCCTATGTGACCCCGGCTGGGTCGTCTAGCTAGTAGAAGTGGAGGATAGGGGCCAGAGGGGCAGACGACAGAATCCGATGATGGGGGGTGTACTCATAGTCGTGCATGCCGTAGTCGTTAGACCATTGACCTCGCATCCCTACAAAGCCGGGACGGAGCACGCCGGGTTCTCATCGGACCAGGCTCTCACATCACCAAGCGCGAAGCGCCGTGAGATATTCGGCGAGTCGCATGAAGGGTGCGCTGCATCCTGCTAAGGGTGTTCAGCATCTTGTGCTTACTTCCTTGCGTACGGATGACAACTGCGTATTTGGGGGGGGGGGGAGAAAACGAAAAAAAGTAGCATGGCGTTCGAGCCTTCCTTACTAAACAGTTCTTGTTTTTGAGCTGGGGCTGGCAGTGAATCAGGTACAGACCAGTGGACGGCACACCACCGGCTTCCTCCGGCGAAGGTGTACCGGTTCGAGGTAAACGTCAATGGACGGATACCCTGCGAATCGGGTCCTCCTTAAACAACACTCTCCACCCACAGAATATACCCTCAACTGGGAACCTCTTGTGGCCAGGACGGGTAATTCGATAGGAAGTGCCATCGATATTTTGTAGGATCAACTCCAAAAAAGAACGTGGCTTCCATGCGGTGGGAGCTTCAACAAAAGATCTACTACCTACTACGGAAGGATATCGGCCAACATTTGAACATCCTGGCGCCATCTGAATCAATCATAGAACGGGCCCGGAAGCAAAAAGCGTTAAAATCGGGTCGAGCCTCAGTATCTTTATTTTGGGCAGAAGGACCAGCCGAAGTCAGCCCAATTTCTGTCACGTCCTGCTCATCTCTTGTTTCCTTATGTTATTTTTTCTGGCAAAGACAGCAACACACAAGAACACCATCAGTACAGCAGCAGCAGCACTGGCTGGTGGTTATGGCGCAGCCCGCGGCGGCGCGGCGGTGCGGGGGCAGCCGCAAAAATATCCTTTCCCCCTTACCAATAAATATTACATGAGCTAGGTAGGGGTCGGGAGCATAGCAGCAGCAGCATCATCAGTGGGACAGTTGTTTCTTATTGTACGCACTCCCCCATTTACCCGTCTTGTTTCTTACGTCTTGGGGGTATCGCAAGGTAATGTTTGTTTATAATGTTGTTGTGGCCGAGATCGAGCTGAGTTCCAGACTTAGCCCTGTTTTCTTATTATTAGTAAATAGTTGCGCCAACTTTTCTCAACATAGACTTTATTCAAATTGTCTCTTCCGTGAAATTGCAGGATTTTTACTCCTCTTACGGCGCACCACAGGCCAGCATTTCCAGGTCCGTCCGTCATCTCGTTCTTTGCTCTCCCCGTCACTTCAAGTGCAATTGACCGAGGCCATTGCCGCTGTCTTCAGTCCCTCTGCACCCAGTGATTTCGGGTCCTGCACTCACTCCCAGTCAGTGCTTCAATCAGTCAGGGCTCCCGTTTGGCGCAGCATTCTACACCTCGCATGCTCACTCCCTCTTTGTTTGCACTCATCGATCAGCAGTCATCCTCGCATGCCCCGCATTCAACCATCATCGGTGCTGTCATCCACGTCATCACCCACGCGTTTCCGCGAGCAGATATCCCTCTCTTTCCTTGTCCCTCTCTTCTTCTTTCTCTCTCACGCTCTCTCTCTACTCGCTTTCTCTCTCATTCTCTCTCATTCTCGCTCATTCTCGCTCATATGTTCATACAGCAGTAGTCACCTGCTCTGTAGTCCAACAACTCAGTCGCTCGGTGACAATCTCCTCGTTTCGATCAGTATTTTTGTATAGTCTGCAGTCATCCAATATAACTCAGTCTCGGTGAAATCCATGTGTGTGTACGCACACACGGGATTCATGTGTACGCACACCAGACAGCAAGTCCATGTGTACCGCGCACTGCAATCTATGTGTAGGCACATACATGCAGGATTTTCGTCTTTGATGTGTCTGCAGTCATCCGCTGCGAGGGCCAGATATAGCTCAGTGGATCCATGTATTCGCACACACAGGAAGGCACGGAGAAGCGGAAATTATTCGATCTTGAGTCGTCGTCAGGTCGTCGTGGAATCGCAAGATATCAACCCCAAGATATCAAAACCATGAGCGACGCCGCTTCTCGACGCCGCCCGCACACATTTGGTTGCACGCACGCACACGCTCCTCACTCCTCAAGCTCTCCCACATCACACTCTTACCCAGCCTTTGTTGAGTATCGCTCCTGCTCTTCTCTTTCGTAGATGTCTGAAAGGCGCAACCAACATCTTTCAGACGGTTGCCTCTCCTGGCAGCAGCGCCAAGCAAGCGCAAAACTTCCGACTACGTGTGTATTTGGCGAAGTCCTCAGAAAGTAGTGTGTAAACAAACTCCGATTGTGACGGGGCCGACTTGACCCGTTGCTGCGCGACCTTCGGCGGTTGAGCGAATTACGCCAAGAACATCTGTAAGATTTCCGTGCTATCACTGGAGTTTCCCTGCACTATCTACCTAGTGGACATCACTCCCGGGATCCCCTGCCTCGGCGTCCCCAACCCTGCTGCGCCCAGTTGGGGAAATACTAGTTATTTTAAACTGTTGTTGTGTAGCCACCCGTCGTTCCGTAACTTTTGACGATTTGTTACTGGGGGTGTCCCTGGCATAGCCCGTCAATCAGATTGATTGTCGTTCGGTTCGAGGTTCTTTTTCATTTGTTTTAGCCATAGTTCACGTTAGAAACTCATCTCACCGACATGGGGAAAATCATATCACACGCAAATATCTCGTGACGAATTCCTCTCGGGAGCGGTGAAAAAAGCTGCGACACTGCNTTGACCCGTTGCTGCGCGACCTTCGGCGGTTGAGCGAATTACGCCAAGAACATCTGTAAGATTTCCGTGCTATCACTGGAGTTTCCCTGCACTATCTACCTAGTGGACATCACTCCCGGGATCCCCTGCCTCGGCGTCCCCAACCCTGCTGCGCCCAGTTGGGGAAATACTAGTTATTTTAAACTGTTGTTGTGTAGCCACCCGTCGTTCCGTAACTTTTGACGATTTGTTACTGGGGGTGTCCCTGGCATAGCCCGTCAATCAGATTGATTGTCGTTCGGTTCGAGGTTCTTTTTCATTTGTTTTAGCCATAGTTCACGTTAGAAACTCATCTCACCGACATGGGGAAAATCATATCACACGCAAATATCTCGTGACGAATTCCTCTCGGGAGCGGTGAAAAAAGCTGCGACACTGCATGCATTCAGCCGGTCATGCCAAAACACATGATGAACGAACGAACGTCGTCGGATAAAGAATGTGACACAAACATCACATCCTCGATACCCACGTCTCATCAGTTGTATCTCTAGCAAAAAACGTGTCTTCAGCACAAAAACAAGTATCTTGGAATCGCTTCTCTAAAGCGTGGCGGCGGAAGCCACCGAAACCCTTGTAATTTTTGCGGGCTATCTCTATCGCGGCGAACGAACGAGGAAGACGGCCTGCCCGTGGTACGCGTGGATGCTGCGGGGAGCGGAGAAGTTCATGATTCTCCGGGCACAAGGACAAAGAGGCGGCCAGTCAACTGCTGTGTGCTTGCGACTAATCGGGGCAGCGAAGGGTTCAGCAACGACGCTACAGTTGTGTGGCTGTTTTTTTATCGAGGGGGCGGGTGATTCGCTTGATAGCAATCAAGAGACATGCAGTGCATGGGATGGTATGGATGTCGGGGGGAACATAAAAAAGTGTCTAGACTAGCCTACAGCAGAAGTATTTGTACATCGATTGTTTACGAAAATGGAGCACGCACATCACCAGACTGACAATCGTGGTTCTACACGAACAAAGGTGAAGTGGGTCCACAAATTCGCAGTAGGTTGTAGTGCGGAGAAGTGGCATGGCAAATGCCTACATACAACACTGAGGTGATGTAGGCAAGGCAATGGATCTCTCAGGATCGCGGTTGGTTGTTGTGTGTTGTTGCTGGATTCTTCTGGTTCCTTGTGTTCAGATATCGCGTGCAGCTGCAGCCGCTGCGCCCGTTCGACAAAGCTGTGGAAGGTGCTGTGAGCTAAGGTCGGACAGTTTTTTCGAAGAATGAACCCGCTACCTGTAAAGACGACGTAGTCTAATGCTGTAGATGTTGGGGTGCAACTCTCTCTCCCTCTCCTTGATGAACAAATGGATCACCGCTCGTTGATTTGCGGCAACACTAACTGACTTGCCCTCCCTGTGTCGTATGCATGCGCAAACAATCACTGGTACGAAAGTTCGCCTGTGGGGCCACTCTTGTTCTTTCTTTCTCGCACCCATCTGGCCGCCGTCATGAGAAGACGTCGTCGCTGCAGTTCCCCGGAGGTGCGGTGGAATTTCGCTCACAGTCCCCGATCTCATAGTTCCCATATGACGTCATTCATGTCGAAAAAGGTTTTTTTTTGCGGGGGGAATACACACACGGTCGCCCCGGTGGTCTAGAGGGTAGCCTCGCAGCCTGCTAAGGGCCAGGTCATAGGTTCGAGTCCCGGCAGGGAGAGTTTTTTTCTCACTAAATAAATCCTGGTCTAGGATGAAAGCGACGCGCTGCAAAGCTCGTTTGTTAGTAAACCATAATCGACTTCGTAAGTCGCGAGGGAAGGGATTGCTGTACCCTTCTCGCGATAAAAATACCTCAGGCATGAACCGCAGGAGGGGGGTCCAACCCCCCCCTCCTATGTGACCCCGGTTGGGTCGTCTAGCCAGTAGAAGTGGAGGATAGGGGCCAGAGGGGCAGACGGCAGAGTCCAATGATGGGAGAGAAACAAAAACAAACAAAAACATACTGCTGTATATGGAATCCCAATGTATCCCTGCTCCGCTGACGTGGTTCTATTTTTTTCGAATTCCGAATCCCTATGCAAGGGCGCGGTCCACCTCCCCCACATCACAGCACATTCACCGCACTACCACTGGCAGCAGGGAAAAACCTGCCCGAAGCCGTAGTCCGGCCCGTCAAACCAGCGTAAAGTCCGTACGCAGGGGGAGAGATATGAGCGCCAAGGCTCGCTGGAGTTACAACAAGAAGGTGCGTGGTGTGTGTCCACTGCTGCGGTCGGTGTACCTTCGCGCCAACAATCCCTTGTTTTTTACTCGATCCCTCAACCATCGGATTGTTGGTCGGCGGGACCGATTACAGAGCGAGACTCGGCCTCCCCGCGGCTGTCTCTCACGCCGCCGTACGCACGCTTCCGCATGTGGCGTGTCCAATGCTGCCGGTATTGCTTGCAGTAGTTTAATTTTTCGTGTCTCGGCAGCCGAAGTGTTTCGCTGCTGCCTAAGCATGTGTTGATGATGCAACGTCGGCTCACAGTCGTGAATGGATTGATCTCCACGCAGAAACGCATGCTTATTTTCGTTCATGGCTGACAATCTCCAACCTGTGTTGACGTATGTACCCTCGTCATTGTTGTTGTGCATCCAGCGCACCGTCGAATTTTTACCCCATGACCAGGCCAGCTGCCCTGACTTGCTGCGTGATTGTTATGGTCCCTATCTAGCATGCGGGTAATAGATTACAGCAGTATCCGGGAAGTTGACGGAGAGATATGCATACAATCAAATTCAGTCTTTCTTGCCATCCTTCCTGCGCATTTACCGATCGTACTTTTTCATCCCCACATCTGACGCGTTTGAGTCCGTTTAACCCAGGCAAATGAGCCACGTCATGTAAGGGGTTCTTGAATTCGTGGGGAGGGGGGGGGATGAATATGTTGTGTGTGCGTGCGTGTGCCCTATCAATGCCCTTGGTGGGCTACCCTTGTATGTTGAAGCAGATGCCCCAACATGTGTCCATATTTGAAGCGGGATCCCTTTGCCAGCAGTCATTCTCACATATCATGTTGTCAATGACACACGGAATCAGCGCAATGCTGATGTACGCCCGTACTGCTGCACTTGCCATCCTTAGATTGACGTTTACACTCGTAATATCCAACCCAGTAGCGTTCAGTCCGTGGACATCTTACCGGCACATGCATGTGAGGGAGCAGGGACGGGGCGAAGGGGGGCAAGGGGGCAACCAGCCTCTTCCGCGAGAGTGTCTGTTGAGGATAGCAACGCCACCGCTACAGAACGTTTCGCGATGAAATAACCCCCGTACGTCGACGTCGTGATACGGCATTTTCTCGAACGTCTACCTCAGGCTCTCTTTGATGTTGACATGTGTTATACACGTACATGCAAGTACGTACCTGGATTTTTCTTCAAAATACCCATCTACTGTCTGTACTTGAAGAGTTTTTCACGAAGCGCGTGTATCCGATGTTTGTTGACTAGTCTTCTTATGTATCCTTTTGTGGCCTGCTGTTTGAAAGAGGGGAAGCTCGTGCGCCCTCGGATGACACACAGCGCAAAACCAAATGTCGTCTCCGTGTAGGGCACGGCGGAGTTTGGTGATTGCTGACACCGGGGCCATTTGTGAGTGTACAGCAGTCTTGTCTTCTGATCACAACAATATCATAGTAACTCGTGACCCGATGACACGTGAGTGGCGACCTCCCCCTTCCTTCCTTTCCTCTCCTCTCCCTCTTCTATTGATGCAATGAATGGCAAATGACCCCCCCTCCCTCCCCCGGCTTCGTTCGAGCAGTTCGCTACCCAGGCTCGGTCAATCTAAGCGCAAGGCACCGACACCGCTGCAGAGCAGAGAAACGAAGAATAACACACAACAGACGAAGACTACAAGATCTCTCTACGAGGAGGACGTTGCCTAGCACGAAAACCCCGCCGCCAACCGACCTCGCGGCGGCACCTCAAGCCACGCGCCCGCCGGGGCCGAGACAGCCCAGCAGCAGCGGCCGCCAGGGTACACAAGCAAGGCACCGCAAGCCCTCCCCCAGATTGCAGTAGTACGGAGACGCTGCGACGGCGATCAGCATCATGTCGACGTCTCACGCGATCCTCCGCCTAGCATCTCGCGGCCCCAGCACCGGTGGTCGTCGCCGGCTCCTAACCTCCGCCGCCGCCTCGTATGGCAGCGCTTCGAGAAATGCTACTGCGGCGTCAGCAGCGGTTGGACAATACGGTGTCGCGACGAACGGGAACAACCGGTTATTTTCCTTGTCGACGGCGGCGGCGGCTCCGTCTGTGACCCAGACTCCGACTCGGGGTCCGACTCCCAGGTAAACGGTCAGGTTGTATCGCGGGTATACTTTCGCATCTGGATGATGACTGCTTATTTCGTCTACGGCAAGACAATGGAGCATGCGTCCTTGTGAGGACGGAGGAATGGGGGGGAGGGGCGGGGTCGGAAGTGGGTGGTGTTTTTGTTGCAAATTTTGCGACGCAATGTCGTATGCAACGGTTTGTTCGATAAAGCCAGCGGCGCACCCGCGCGCGGGAAGTCAAGGGTCAACTCCTAATTGTACAACAAGCCCAAAAACCCTGTGTGACTAACTCCGTTTGTACAACAAAACAAAAGGCGTGTGTGCTGCTGTTGTGGCTGCTCTCATTCTCACATGATTTGTCCGTCCCCGCTCCCCAAACTTCGGTATGGACGTGATGCGCCCGAAAAGCAGCCCTGCGTCTGCTACCGAGTTTGACACCGACTTGCTGGTGATTGGCTGTGGCATCGCGGGCGCCTCCGCGGCCCTCCAGGCAGCCAGGCTGGGCATGACGGTAACCATGCTCTCCTCTGCCCGCAACGTGGACGACTGCAACTCGTTCTGGGCCCAGGGTGGCATCATCTACAAGGCCGAGGTACGGGTCTATTGTTTTGTCTAAAGACGAAGGTGGTCATTTCTATTTGCCCTTGGCGTTGATTCCTATTCATTGTACGCTCGTAGAGATCGCTGGCTCCTGCGGGCTTGTGTACGCAGTGCAGATGTTTCGCTTTTTTTCGAACCGACGTGGCTGGGTGCCAAGGGTCTTGTTTCTTTCTTTGCACAGCGGATATGCTGCGCAACGCGCTGGTGTCGCACCTCACGTCTGCTTAGGGTTTCTGCTATGCTCGCCCGCCCCCGCCCCCCCTGAACGGTTTGATCCATCGACACGACCCACTTGACACTTTGTTCCTGCACTTGGGCTGTCATGGCGCCACCACGTATTGTGAAATTTCCCGACATACTTGATTCCCTTCCCCAAGAACCACCCCACGCCAACCCCGAACACTCTCCCTTCATTCATTCTTCAGGACGACTCGCCGGATCTACTCGCCTCGGATGTCCACGCTGCGGGTGCGGGCCTCTGCAACGATCCCGCGGTCATGAAGCTGGCCGAGGAAGGGCCCGGCAGGGTGGAGCAGGTGCTCCTCCGCGGCACCTCTGAGGTGAGAGCCGGAGAAGAGAGAGTTGAAGAGGGCGGGCACAAAAAGAGAGGGGAGGGGGGAGAGGCTGGCGAAGGCGACAACGACGGTAGCATATGTCAAATTTCTCCTAGCAGGCGAGACTGCCAGCCAGTTTTTCTTGTGTACGGCGGTACCGACTCTGGGTCTCACCACTATGCATGTAGAGCCCCTTCGTAACGTCTCAGTCCGCCTGCATCTCCCCCCGCGTAACTGGATAGGTTCCGTTCGACCGAGATGCCGATGGCCGCTTGTCGCTGTGCCTCGAGGCTTCTCACAACCGCGCTCGCATCATCCACTGGCGCGACGAGACCGGCAAGGCCATCACCACTACCGTACAGGTACGAGTTTAGATACGAAGGGTCACCTAGGCACGTATGCACGTGGGCGTACTAACGCAGGCGGTGGTGGCGGCGAAGAAGCAAGGATTTGTTAAAACTGGCATCACGTTATCAACAAAGGTAGGAGATGTGAAAACTGAAGGTGCAGGATAACTGTTGATCGTTTCAGTTCCCACCACCAACTACGACCTCGCTGCGTTGGCTCTCCACTTTGGTTTCCCCGGCGCGGCTCGGTTGCCACGCAGAGAAATGTGTCGTGATCGTCCTTTTCCCCTGAACCTTGTGTTTTTCTGTCCCTGGAGGGCATGTCTTGACTTAACGCGGCCCAGTTTCTGTTACTACACTGACGGATGTCTACACCGCACCTGAGTCTCCGTGCGAACAGCCGAGACATCGTTATGCTACACATTACACGCACGTGGAACGCATCTGAGACACGCCTGTCTGCGTGCACCCCCTTTCTCTGCTGTGTGACATCACCAACGCACAGGCCGCAGCCGCGCAGCACCCGAACATCCGCATGATGACGAGCACCACGGCGGTGGACCTGGCCCTCGCGGCTGGCCAGTGCGTTGGCGCGCACGTTCTGATCCAGGTATGCTATGCCCTTCACCCATAGGATGCGCCGAACCGTCGCATCTCTCTTGTCCGGGCCGCCGCCCGGTTTTGGTCCCACGTTTTTTTTTGTAACAACGCCTTTGGCTTTTCACTTTTTGTTCGAGGGCTCTGGGTTCTGAGCAGAAGAATGTTCGTGCGTGTACCAGGTATGTTGGCTGACCTGTGAGTCTTTGCGCGCAGGCAGCTACAACGTTGCGTCATGCCGCGCCACCACTCCGCGTGGGAAAGCTACGTTCCTCTTTTCGTTTGTGCGGCCCCCTTACAAGCCCAGCGCCCCCCCCGCCCCCCGCGCGCTCTTCTTGGGTGCGCTCGCCTTAAAAACATATTCCGTACCTGCGTTTGGTGGCTCTCAGGATTCCGGCATGAACGGTGGCAGCGGGATGGACCGCGGCGGCGGCTACCACCTAAAGACCATCCGCGCGCCGGCGACCGTCCTCGCGACGGGGGGGCTGGGCGACCTGTACGCGCATACGTCCAACCCCGCGAGCGCCAAGGGCGCCGGCTTCGCGATGGCGCTGCGCGCGGGAGCCGTCCTGTCCGGCATGGAGTACGTCCAGTTCCACCCGACCACGCTCCACATCCCGGGGCAACGGAGCTTCCTGCTGACGGAGGCGCTCAGGGGGGAAGGCGCGAGGCTCGTCGACCGCAGGGGGCGTTGCTTCGCCAAGAATTACCACCCGGACGGCGAGGTGAGAACACGGACGATGGACGGACGGACGTAGTGCGCTGATGCGTGTTCGGGATCACTGCTACGGCTTCTGCAACTCGTACTATCGCAACTGGCGGTCCGCGTCATGTTTTTTGGCGTTTTGTTTGCTTTTCCTCCGCTTTCGACCGAAGAACTGCCTTTGTCGCCCTGCCCTCCTCTCACTCCGCTTCCTACGTGCGTATGTCGCTTCCCTCCTCCCCGCCTTCACCTATATATATAACCAGCTCGCCCCGCGGGACGTCGTGAGCCGGACCATCCTCAGCGAGATGCGCCTCCAGAGGGCCCCCCACATGTATCTCGACATCTCGCACCGTCCCGCGGACTGGATCCGGGGCCGTTTCCCTTCCATCTACGAGCACTGCCTGAGGCAGGGGCTCGACATGACCGTGCAGCCGCTCCCGGTGGTGCCCGCAGCGCACTACTTCTGCGGCGGCGTCGCGACCGACCTGACGGGGCGTACGACCGTACCCGGACTGTTCGCTGCCGGTGAGAAGAAAGCGCATGACCCACAGTAGTTACTTCGCTTCGAAGTAGTTCAAATTTGTCGTGGGCCCGTTGTCCGTGTGTGTCAGATATGTAAAGATGGAAGAAATTGCTTTTTTTTGCATAAAAAATGGAAAGCATGTTTCGTGCGCGTTTGTTGGGGTTGTGGATCTCGCCTGGGTTATATTAGGTCTACCCAAAAATGCGACTGGTGTCCTTGCTATAGATCGGGACTGAATCGCCACTGCTGCCTCTTTTCCACGCATGCTTAAACACACACCCATACCACGCCCGCTGCTCGTTCGCAGGGGAAGTCGCCTGCACCGGTCTTCACGGCGCCAACCGCCTGGCGTCGACCTCCTTGCTGGAGGGCCTCGTCTGGGGCTGCTCGATCGCTGACCACCTCGCCGACCGCGGCAACAAGGACTCAAAGGACGGGCTGGCGGCGTCGGCCGAGATGGCCGCTCTCGCGCCGCCGAGGGTCCCGGGGACCGCTGCGAGCGGGGGTGGTCCGGTGGCGTCGGCCAAGGCTCTCTCTTCCGCCTGGAAGGATCTTAGGTGTGTCAGCGTGTGTTTTTTGTTGGCATCGACCGCGCTACCCAACCGGCGGGCCAATAAAAAAGACATCAGTCTCAGTGCGGCTGAACTCAAGAAACTTGCGTGGGTTTATGTAGGCGGCACAGACCGCGCTCGCTGACATAGTGGCCAACGAGAAGATGACACTCCCGTGTAGCAAAAGTGCGAATATTGCAAGAGCGCCTGGTTCGGGTATCCGCGTGATATAAACGGCACGTGTGTGTGTTTGTACTTCGTGGTTGCAAGTTTCACGCTGACCGGGCCACATCGTTGCAACCATAAAATAGTAGAAAGTTCGTTCGAAGACCCACAGCCCAGCGTTACAGAGTAGACCTACACCATATGTTCTTTTTTGAGGACCTACTGCCAAGCGGAAGAGCCTACTGCTTAGCGCCATCTCTGGCTACGATTCGTTAAGCGGAGTTTCAGTAGTCCACCCATCCAGGTTCTGACGTGACCACACGAACCACGAAACTGCGTCACTGCAGTCAACCCATCTCAACGTAGTTTTGACGTGCCTTTTGCTGCGGTGCCCCCCCCCCCCCCCCCCCCCCCCCCCCCCCCCCCCCCCCCCCCCCCCCCCCCCCCCCCCCCC
>CACKRE030002560.1:42922-58510 GCA_902602495.3 Ectocarpus sp. CCAP 1310/34 | reverse complement strand
TTCTCCACCCCGCACAACATGATCTACTCGACCACCATTATGGTTATCGCCAAAACAAAAACCAGAGGTACAAAAAACGGTAACCTGGTTGCCGAATTCACGAAGTGAGTTGGCTTGTTTTACAACGTCGTTGCCAAGCGACGAAAACCCAATCCCGATGGCAAACACCGAGGGGGGATACAGATGGAGGGCAATAAAACACAGCACAACATGCGGGGTCCGCCGAAACGAGCACGAGTGCAACGTAGCAGTCTTCGTAGACACGTGCAGTATTCTTCTGTCATTGCTGCCGTTTCTTCTCTCTTCAATCTTAAGGGTATAGCTTAACCTCCCCCATGATGCCCCCTCACGGGGTTCCAGATTACCCCCGGTGAAGAAGCGACAACAAACACTGGACAACGGCGACTGAATCGACCAATCACGTGTGGGGGCTGAACATGCACCAACCTCCGGGGTTTTGGTGAACTTACTGCTGGTCCCCTCAGGGGGTATAGTCTAGACCACAACCGCAATGAGTCAGAAAAAAATCACCACACGAACGCCAGGAAAGCGTCTCAAGGATAGCCAGTCTCCGGAACCCCCCGAAAAACCGAGGTGTTCAATTCATTTTTGTTTGGTTTTGGTTTTTGACCCTCAAAGGGTGTTTTATCTGGCGATAAGCCGCTTTCGGGGATCGCCTGCGGATGAGGCGAAGCCTACACAAGTTGTGGCTAATGTCCTGAGAAAACTAATTGGCGCTACTGTACGTACATGGTCGATCACAGAGGCTGAGGTCCAGTCTCTGTCATTTCGAGCAAATCGCTCCTATTTGTACGCGAAAGGGACGATGGCGAATCAAGGACGTAGCAATCAAGCGCACCATTGTCGACGAGGCAGAAACGAGGGAGCTACTGCTACGTCGCGATTGGCGATTTACGCGATTTGCGCAATGTACGTTTGGTGTGGAAGGGGTGTGTGCTGCCTCCGCTGTGCCGCATCTCACGTCATTATGACGAGGCAATCAGCATCATTGCCGTATCTTCTACCATGCTAGCCTTCCACACAAAAGTTTAACAACGAAAATATTGTGCGGTGTGTCGGCCAGGTACCGGAACCATCTGTTGCAGTGTCAACAAACAACGCTGATCAAGTTCGGTACTTCACATTGGTGTTGGAAGCTATTGGAGTCGCGGCACACCACTGTGCCTACGTTTACTGCCAACGATGCAGTTCTCTTCTTGTTGAGGTGTATGGAATGTCTTCATTGATACCGGGGGGTGTTAAGTATCGCACCCTGAAACTTTCAACGACGCTCCCTCCAGCCCCCCCGGGTGTTTGCCATCTGCTTTGGGCTTGGCAACGACCTTGTGAAACAAGTCGATCGCTTCGTGAGCCCGACAACCAGGTTACCGCTGTCAAGTAGAATATGTTGTGCAGGGTCAAAAACCCCACGCCGTGCAATAGGGGTGATCGCATTGCGCGTGTTAAAGTGACCAAGCACCCTCAAGGCAGTTACGCACTGCTCATACCTGACTCTAGAAGTGAAAGCACAAGAAAATACAGATATGAAGTCATTCGCAGCTGTCATTCGCAGCTGTCATCCGTATGCAAGGAAGGAAGCACAAGACGCCGAACATCCGCAGCCGTCATCCGTATGCAAGGACCTAAGCACAAGACGCCGAACACCCTTAGCAGGATGCAGCCCACCCTTCATGCGACTCGCCGAATATCTCACGACGCTTCGCGGTTGGTGAAGTGAGAGCCTGGTCCGGGAAGAACCCGGCGTGCTCCGTCCCGACTTTGTAGCGATGGGAGGTCAATGGTCTAACGACAACGGCATGCACGACTTTTGTACGCCCCCCTCTACCCGCGTTGATGGTGATTTTTTCAAGAACGAAGAGACGCGTCTTTAGAGCGGGTCGACTTGAACAACCCGGCGCACACCGTAGGCTTCCCTCTAGCGATAGCACAGCAGTAGCCAATTCGATCTTTTGGTGTTGAAATGAGAGCACTTTTGAGCTCTACCCAGTGCTTCCTTCGAACTCAACGGTGAAGAACTTGCTTCCTACCCATTCACCACATTCATCTATTTCTTTTTTCTGGAGGGGGCCTTGTTTCTGTTTCCTTTTCTTTTTCCGGTTCCCTCCTGGTTTGTTTGTTTTGTGCTCTGTTATCACGTTTTGGTGTATTTTCGGAGCCATTTCCCCCCTTTCTGACTTCAATTGAAATGTTTACCCTTTTCAGTAGCTGACCTGTAACCACAGAAGGCGTCCGAGTCAGTTGAGCCGGTACGGATATCACAAAGTGTTGGGCAGAAATTGGTACGGATTCCAACGCGAAGACACAGCAATAGATAATATGGTTTTCCATCAAAATCATACAAAGCCCTCTCTTCTTTTGCTAGCGTACCGTATCTCTTGCTCTCCTGGTACATGCTGCTGTTGTCCTGGGGAACTCTAGATTGTTTCGGATCATGACGATATTGAGTGTGTTTGCTACAGTAACACGGACATACTTTCGATACAAGCAGTGGTTTTGGGAGTAGACCACGTATAGCTGTAGCATCTCTTGTGACAGAGGGAATTTTTCACATTTAGGTGGATCGACCATGTTCTTGGGTTGCTGCTGCTGTGCAACGATCAGCCGGCTTCCGGTCAGAGGTAGTCTGTAGGTAGGTATGCGACTCTCTCCGAGAAAGCGCTCGTGCAGGGATACTTCCCGGCTACTCACGCGGTGCCGGTTGTAGGAATCTCCGTTCTTATCCACGAGGTCGCAAGCCTGTCCGCCCCTGTATGACACGGCACCTGGCCCCCCTTCTCTCACCAGCTGCATCTGTCTACCAGAAGGGCCTGTCGAGTCCGAACGTCGGCAGTTTCATCGATGAAACAGCTGCCGGTAGCTCCGCTTGGCTATGACTAATCCAGTCATGTCTCACGCTGGTCCTCCACAAACCTCCCCTTCAACGAGGCTTCTTCCTAGTTTCCAGCCGATAAGAGGATCGTTCGCCTTCTACTCTCCTTGGTCGTGGATTTCACAAACACACGGGAGAGTCGGCCCTGGCAAAAAGGCATGAAATAAATAAGAAAAATCGACAAATAGCAAACACCTCAGCCGTGGATCCTACACCAAACTCTTTGTAGTGACCTATGCTCGGCGATGTTGACGAAAAAAGAAATTGAGCCTCGACCCCAAGTTAACGTTTCTCAAAAGCGGGCGCTAACTGTTTGGGAATTTAGTTTACGAAGAGCACGACTGTATCCAAGGACTCGCAAGGGAAATGTCAAGTTGGTCTGTACATATTGCCCACTGCCTGCTTTGCCCTTCCAGCGATAACATCCCTACGCTACCCTCCGCTACCCTCCGCTACCCTCCACTACCCTACTCGTCTGCCCCTTACCGTCGAAGTTGTGAAAATCTAAAAGGCGCAGAGCTGTGCTATTATACGCCCGAGAGACGATTCCGGACCACCACGAGGACGCTACAGGCCTATTCGGATCGAGTCAATGACACGTCTATCATAACAGGCAACAGGCAGCAATAAAGCACAGGAACGCGCAGTAAATCAAGTCCTGGACGTAACACGCAGTGAATATAGCACAGCAAATCATACACTCTACAAACTTTTCAGAATATAAATACTTGTATACAGCTAGTTTATGCGCTAGGATACATCGTAGCCTTTCGGCTTCATGGATTCAACTCCAGTGGTTATGCTCTGTGCAGGTTCCGCCCATCGAAACGTAGCTCCAATAGGCTTGCACCGGACATTCCGCAGCAGAGGGGGACACATCGAAAGTTGAAAGAAGCTTAGGTTCGATCAAGTCACCTGATTGTCAATGGTAGCGTCAACGTGGGTGGTGTGCATTTATCTACTGCGGTCTGGTTGTCGAAAGTGTGATTACTTGGTCTGCTCCAACATTATGACACATGTCAGTCAAAAACTTGATGCACATTTCGCGATATATTGTGTCGGAGTACAAACGTCTTGCCCACGATACAGTGCCGGCCCACTCGAAAAAAGCACCTATTTCAGCTGAGGCTCAAATCTTATTGCCGCAGCCATACTGAGCTGAATTTCTTATATCGGCATTTCCTATTTTTCCCCGACGAGATTTGCACGATTTCTTATTTTCGCCATTTCCTATCTTTTCGCCACCATGCAAATTGCACGATTTCTTATCATCCCTATTTCCTTTTCCAGCCACGAAGCTTTGCACTACCCGCGGGGTACATGCTTGCACGACACCCGGCGGTACTGAACTGAACAAATAGAAGAAGCGCAAAGTCATTGTGCTAATGTGCGTGCGGACAAAATACTCCGAATATTCCTAACACNACTACCCGCGGGGTACATGCTTGCACGACACCCGGCGGTACTGAACTGAACAAATAGAAGAAGCGCAAAGTCATTGTGCTAATGTGCGTGCGGACAAAATACTCCGAATATTCCTAACACCATGCTCTATCCCGGTTGGTCAATGTTGCGAACGTTGGGGGTTCGCGCCCTACTGCCCTGCCGGCGTGGCTGTTCATCCTCACACACCCCCGCCGGCTCATTCGAATCGTCGATCGGCTCGATCAACGCCCACGCTCCTACGACTGCGTTCGCCTCGTCTACATCGTATGCATCTAGAGGCATCTTCACACTGCTGGTGCTTTGATCGTACGCCAAAAACACGCGGTAGTCGTACGTGTGGCTAGTTTGCGGGGGCGCTGCCCGGCTGATCTGCCCCAAGACCCACCCCATACCACGCCTCAAGCACACGCAAACCTTAATCAATGCGCGATCCAGCTTTTGTGGAGGAGACTCTTGAAGACGGAATCCGACCGGAAGCTCCATCGCGATGATGTCATCGTCGGAGTCGACGTCGTTGTCGCTGTCTAGCTGTGACAGGGGGTCTTGAACATCGCCGTGGTCATCACCTAGCAAATGAAGCGATGTGAACAAAATCGTCGAGAAAAAGCCGGCGTGAGACACGCGCGTTTGAAGTTGGAGTCGGTAACATTGGGGGAAGTAGCCGCAGCAGCGTGTTGCACTCGTCGTGAAGGAATTTCTTGAACTCGTCCGTTGTCTGTGCGTGCAGGTTGTCCGCGAAAAGGATGGGCTGCTCCTCTGGAACGACACCTTCCTCCCCCTTGAGGCTGCGTAGGAAGCTGTTTTTGCCCACGCCATGCACGTTGGGCCGTCCATCCACGCGTTCTCCTGGAAGAGCACGTCCACACCGGGGTCGTACACCTCCTTCTCCACCGCCGAGACTTTGCCTTTGCCGCGGAAAATGACCGCGGTCCGCATCAACTTGTCACCAGCTCCGCTGCAACAGTTGACGGTGAACTGTCACTTCTCAAGACCAGGGAACGGCTGCCCAATTTGCACTCGCAAAGCTCCCGTCTCGTCCCACGTCGAGTCGAGGCCGTTGACGAATGCGAGTCCAACCTGGTCGACGGTGAAACGCGCATTCAGATGAAGCGCCCGTAGAGGAGCGATTCCACAGGAACGATCGCAGCGCCGTTGTTCTCGGCGGCGCCCCCAGCAGCGGCCCGGCAAACGGGCGGTTCCTGCAGCAGCTGGTGCAGCCTCCTGTGGAAGCTCTTCATTTGCGGAAGACGGTCCTCCATCGACTTGTTCTTCGTGTTTGTGCGCCTTCGTTTCGAGAGATGGTGGCGCTTCGCGAACTTCCTGCACCACCGGTCCGTCGCTGAAAAGCNGCAGCGCCGTTGTTCTCGGCGGCGCCCCCAGCAGCGGCCCGGCAAACGGGCGGTTCCTGCAGCAGCTGGTGCAGCCTCCTGTGGAAGCTCTTCATTTGCGGAAGACGGTCCTCCATCGACTTGTTCTTCGTGTTTGTGCGCCTTCGTTTCGAGAGATGGTGGCGCTTCGCGAACTTCCTGCACCACCGGTCCGTCGCTGAAAAGCTCTTTGCACGCGGGTCGTCCGGATACATTTCCACCACGAGCTTCTCGCGTTGACTCGAATCCAGGCTGTCGACACTCCGAGTGTGCTCTTGCGCCGTTGCAGCAACAGCGAGTGCAGCTTCTTCGCTGCGTCTCCGAATCACCTCCTCTCCCTGCCAGTCTTGAAAAGGTCTTTCTTCAAGTCATTGACCGCGGCTGCGATCAGCTTCTCTGCGTCATCGTTCCACTTGCAGATGTTGGGTTGGGGAATGCCAGTCTTTCTTGCCAGGAACTGCTGGCACGACACGCCGTGAACATGCCAGATCTTTTCGGCGTGATCGGCCTCCAGCTCTCGCAGCTCCACGACCACCGCAGCCTTCTTCCTGTTGCTGTACTGCGTATTCTTCTCAGCCCCTCGTGTTTTCTTCCGCTTGGTGCGTTCTTCGTCCGACAAAAGGCCGTCATCTGGCAAGTCTGATGTACCATCGCCTTTGGTCCTTGGCTGCAGCTCAAACGAACAGCTCCCTCGCACGTTGTACATTTTCTGGCCCGCCGCAGTGTTGTGCCCGCCTCCCTCTGAGTGGTGAAAGGCGACACTAAAACACCTGCCCGAATACCCGTTTCAAGGTTGAGTCTATTCGATATACTCGTAGCATAGCATGCGGGTGGTATATTGCGTATACATATCGGTATTGCAGTGACGAACTACGGAGGAACAAGAAGTTTCTTTATGTTTTCCTTGGGAGTGTGGTTGGTGTAGATTCATGAAGATTCGTTTTGGGTGTTTGAGCGTTATGCGTGACTTGATGCCGTGATGGAATGACGAGCTCAAGCACGCCCCCGATTATTACAACATGTATACAACACGTTTTCCAGCACGTCTGCACGACGTTACCTACCCCTACGGCCCGTCATGGCCGAGCTGCTCTACACTCCAATCACACACAACTGAGCCACCCGAATTATCGATCAGAGTCGTCATGGTCCCACCCGTCGCGAGGGCGCGCCTGAGCCCTCGTCGAAGATGCCGAAGAGGAGCTGGGTGCACGGCACTACAGTGTAGCGATCGACCTTATTCGGAGGCAAAGGTCTTCGGGCAGTACAGGCACTTCAACTTGGGAGGAGGTGGTGCGATGGGATAGTGGACGCGGGTGACTTCCTCCACGATGCCATTGCGGGTACGCTTGATCTGCGAGAAAATAGCAGCAAAGCGAGGCCCAGGGTACGGGGATTATAGTGCAGCAAAAAATGTTTGTCAACTCTGTCCCTCCAAGTAACTTACAGCAGTAAGTGTCGCTGAAAAGAAAAGTTGAAAAAAAACACGAGAACAAAACAACGGGCAGTCCCAGGATTCAAAACCGCGCCCTCGAACTCGATGGTGAACCGAAAGAGTCCCCCGCAAAACATTTCGTGTTTTGGCTTTCCTGCCGGTCAGATTGGCACACTTCGACACCAGCTGCAAGTGTTGCAGAAAAAAAAGTTGACGAAAAACACGAGAGTTAAAAAAAAAGGGCACTGTGTGTGTGTTTTCGTCCTATTTATTATTGTTAAAGTCCCCCCATTTTTCGTGGTGAGACGTGTACTACACCTTTCAGCGTATGTAGAGTACTACACTTTTTCAGTGTATTTTTTCGTACAACTACAACCATCCAGGGTCATACAGGAGGGGGTAAACACCAGGGCTTTTTCTTCTTTTTATTTCTTATCATGCCCCACCTTCCTCCTGCGGTGCGTGCTGAATATTATTTTATCGCAAGAAGGGTCCAGCCATCCCTTTCCCTCGTCAACGGCGCTAACGTGGAAGTTTGGTACTCACGAGAGCTTTTTTAGCTATGTTTCGCTTTCACCCGCAAATTTCGTATATTTTTCACCCCATGGCGATTCGAACTCACGACCTCTGCAAGTAGCGGATTACGAGGATGCCACTAGACCATCGGGGCGACCGGCACTGCCAGGATTCGAAGCAGCGTCCGCAAACTCGATGGTGAACCAAAAGAATCCTCCGCAGAATATTTTCGTGCTTTATTTTGTCTGCCGGCGAACAATGCGGGCGAGGGAGACGAAACAGGCGATGCACCGGACAAACACATGTCATTCACGAACATAGCCAAAGCATGCAAACGGAATCTCCAACCAACTCACCGGCTTGTTTGTTGCTGCGGCCCAGCAGTTGACGATGTTCCCGTGCATCGTGTTCGCCGCGGCCCTCGCTTCCTTGGCCGTGCGCTTGCCCTTTTTCTGTGCGGCCCTAGGAGTCTCCCCCACCTGCGACCCACCAACCCCTGCTTCTCCGTCCGCCGCTGCCGACCGTGGTGCTCCGTCTCGCAAAAGGTCTGCAACTTTTGCATCTAGCTGCTCTCGGTAGTCTTTCGCCGTAAACATGCCGCTGGACAGCAAGTTGGCCATGCGCTCCATATGCGACTCGAACTTGTCATCGATGGGCTTGTTGGCCATGATGTGCTCCTTGATGTAGCCGGCATCAACAAACTTCGACAACCTCTCGAGGTTGCCGATGGATGCGTCTGAAAGTGGCATCGCCTTCCTTGTGCCTGAAGAACACGAGTTTTCTTGTGAGCGGTGGCGGCGCATATTGAGGCCGGTGGGACCACGGGCAAAGCCGCCGGTGGGGCCTCGGGGGTCACAGTGGGCCATGCGCTCAAGGTGGCCGTGGTGGTGGAGGCCGGCGTGGCCCGGGCCGTGGCGCTTGTGGGCGGCCTTCTTCTCGGCTTGGAGCATGGCGCGGAGATCGTTGCCGAGGCCGAGCTTGGCCAGCCGCCAGGGGCGGAAGTCCAGGGCGACAAGGCTTCGGCCTTGACTCCTTCCCCCTTCAGGATTCCGTCCTTCGTGAGTGCTGCCATGCGGGGGGCTGGATGGCAGCGCCTATCGGCGTTGGACGAAGGCGGTGAGGTGCAAGAAACCGCTGTGTCCCACTCGCTGCTCTGCGCTCCCCGTGTCGTCCGAACCACCGTCCGTGCAACCAACTCGAAATCGCTGATGGCAGGTTTGAGGACGTGAGCCGGGAGGTGCTCTCCGGGTACAGCGTCAGGCGCGGAACGGCTCTGTACGCGTTCCTCCTAGCGTCGAAGTCATTCTCCGCATACGTCGCAGACCCGGGCAAACAACGGGGCGACACCGAGGTAACACAGTCCGCAGCAGTGTTGTCGAGCGGGAGACGTGTGCGCACAAAGTGTCGTGTCTGCGGGTTGGTTGGTATGTGTGACATCCTGCGCGTAGAAATTTAGCCCTGCAAATGGTGGACATGGACGGGTTGTGCGTGTCGACCATTTGTAGGGCTAAATTTCTACTCGCAGGATGTCACGCCAACCAACCAGCAGACACGAAACGTTGTGCGCAAACGTCTCGCGCTCGACAAGACTGCTGCGGACTGTGTTACCTCGGTGTCGCCCCGTTGTTTGCCCGGGTCGGCGACGTATGCGGAGAATGACTTGGACTCCAGGAGGAACGCGAACAACGCCTTTCCTCGCAGGACGCTGGACGCCATTAGAGCCTTTTTGCTCTATTCCTCGAAGCTGCCATCAGCGATGTCGACTTGGTTGCACGGACGGTGGTTATCGGGCGGCGGAGGGGGACGACACGGGGAGCGCAGAGCAGCAAGTGGGACACAGCGGTTTCTTCCACCGCACCGCCTTCTTCCAACGCCAACGGGCGCTGCCATCGCGTCCTTCAGACGCTACCCCAGCGAGCAGATACTGGCTAGATACAAGAGACCGGCTCTTGTCTCGGAGTTGAAGATCGCTATATGTGGATCCGCCATGTGCATACGTTGTTCGCATAGGGGGGCGGAAGCAACTCCAAACTGGAAGATGTAAACATCTCTATTTCTGTCTCTACCGATCGCAAGAATAGTCATACAAGACCAAGCCAGCGGTGGAGAGCTCTCTCCCAATACAAGCTGAATACATACCACGTTAGATAGTTCGACATACAGACTCACTCCGAATGCGGGGAGCGAATCAAAAATACGAAGAAGCATGGAGGGTTAGTGCAAAAGATCGTAACGTCTCGCGGCCTCCGCGCTGCTGGTGCTCGGGTCTCTGCCCAACAGCCACGTGTGTCGTCTCTCGAGATAACAAAAGCCAAAAACACCTGGTGTACCACGTGGAAAAGTGAGTCCCCCAACAAGGGGTGTGCTGAACCCGTTTCACGAAAGGCTCACACAGTACAGTACAGAAATACTGTAAATGTGCGAGTGATCGTACACACCCAAATGTGTGCCAAAACCAACCGGTACGAAAGCTCTCGACGAGATCTTTTCCAAAGTCGGTCATCCTTTTCGGCGTCGGCACCTTTTCGTTGCGGAGAAAATACAGACATTTTTTGCATCTGGAAGCCGGTCTGAGGGGGGGTGCTTGATGGCTCACTGACTTACACTATTACGGTATTCAGACAGCGAGGCATTCAGGGCCGACGAAGGGTCGACCCAAGACGAAAGAAGGTGCTGGTACAAGGCAACGGAAGGGTTTACAAGGGAACCAGGCTGGTTTACAACATGTGGGCGGTTGGGTCTGTTCCCCTCCCAATGTGGTTCCCCGTGAGGGGACCAGCCCAGGTTGTGGTAGCGACCAGCGCTCCCTTGAGACGCCGGGGCGGCGTAGTCGTTGCCGCCACGCTCGAGGCTTCGGCCTTGACTCCTTCCCCCTCCAGGATTCCGTCGTGGTACTCGTGAGTGCTGCCATGCGGGGGGCGTTGTGGCCTCAAGAAGCCGTTTGTGTGTAGGGGATTTAGAAGAAACCGATATCAAGCCATTAGACTAGTCAGCGCTGACCAGTCTAATGGTTTCATATCGGCTTCTATAGACTAGGAAGGCCAAGATGGCGTTTTTGTCGAAGAGGTCTTAAACGACCTCTTCGCTAGGCCTGTTTCGTGTGTTATCGTTTGTTTTCGTGTGATCCTGCAGTCGTCTGCCCACAAGGACGGTAGTTGTGTTTCGTTCCAAAACACTGAAGCACAACGATGCCAGAGTACGTACCCTTGCCAAGTGCATATATGTTTCGATATGAATATGTCGAATATATTGATGGTGAAGAGGTATTCGTAGGACCGCTTCAGGCTGTGCATGTCATGTCTTTGTTGTGGCTCTGGATCTTCCACCCACCATAATATCCCCTGTGGTTGCCGCGCCTCTCCTCTCTACTGTAGACATAACCCGAATGAATCAAAAGCAACGCTTTCTTGTGTTGCCCCCCCCTCCCCCCCCCTTTTCATGTTCGGAAGCCCCCCCCCCTTTTTCTCATCGTGTGTGGATTTATTTGCTTGTTTTCACAACAACAATCGCCGTCTGTGCTCTCTTGCTCCGGGCCGTCGAAAACCAACCTCGCCTCGCGTGTTTCATCTACTCCGTCCGTCGGTTGGATTTTCCCACGCTTGTGGAGTATCGGGTGGGGTAAGTACAGAAGATTCAGCGGTCACCAGGCTGTTGCGGTCATTGACGGATCGGATCCAACCGAGAAATCGGACCAGTTGAAGTCGAAGAAATTCATTCATTACTCCTCGCGTTTAAATAGCACCAGCAACGTGCATGCAGCTAATTTTCTATGACTCGCACCAACAAGTGTTGGCGGTGCACGCGAAGGCAGCTGTTTTTTCCGCTCCTTTGGGTGTGGCCATGTGTATCTACTACTTGTATTTTGCAAGAGTGGGCAGCGGTAACACCGTTTTTATTGCAGGATAGAATTGCGAGAAAAGATACTTTTTTTTGGCAATTTTTGGTCGGGAACTATTTTTGTTAAAATCACTTGTGCTACACGCTCACTGTGTGGTGAAAGAAGTTTTCTGGTGGAAGCGTGATCGTTTTTTTTGAACAATGGCAAGAAGCAGGCACACCCCACAAACCACACCGCGAATAATCCGACCAGAGAGTGCAGAAGAGGGTAGGTGCAACCTTTTTTCTCCACACTCACGATACCACAAGGCACCAAACCTGGCATCAGAGGGGGTCTATGTGTGTGGTAGGGATAGCTGCTTGGCGTGGACTCGCAGAAGTCTTGCCGCGTATCGTTTGTTCGACACTTGTGTCCTGAGAAACGTTCGCAATCTTTTGCTCCAGATCGCGCGGTTACTGTCAAAAGCTAACGTTCCCAACCTTTGGCGCAACGTTTTGCTCCCAAAAAGAGCGTACATGAGAAAAGTTGCCATAAGAATTTGCAAGCTTTTCTCCCAACTTTTCCATGCAAAGTGGTGTAAGGAGGATGTTTCATGGGGGGGGGGGCAAAATTTCCGCGCACGCCTGCCTCCTACTCCATCTCTGCTCTTTTCGAAGGATTGTGCACCTCACCTGGTTCCCGACGTTCGCGGAGCTCGACGAACCGCAAGCAACTAATCTCTCGGAGACACGACCAACTAATTCTTCATCTACATGTACTCCGAGAGCATTCTTGGGTCTGGACACGTCTTCAAGCTCGCCAACTTCGTGGCAGCGCGTGATGAGCGGCTGGAGAAAACGAAGGAAGTCGAGGACTCGGCTGGCTCGGATAAGGGCCCTGATCGCAGTTCGGAAGCGTCTGCAGCCAGAGGATCCCGAGGACTCCGCTGGTTCGGTTAAGGGTCCGACTCCCCGCCGCAGCAGGTGCGACAGCACGAGCGCCACACTCAGCAGGGGTGGCGGTAGCAAGCAAGCTGGGCCGGCGGCCGCTGATGGCGTAGCCCGAGCACCGTGGGCGGCCGAATATGCGGAGCGTTGCCGCCTTTCTTACAACTTTCTCGAAGTACGGAAGTCCAGCGTCGCGCAGGTTTTCCTCAATGGTATCGGTGAAGACTTCCACCGTACCGGAACAGGGTACTGTGGTTCTAGTGTTTCTCTTGTAGAGGTCGAACAATTATGAGAACAACTATTCAACTATTATGGTGATTCTGATCCTAAATTCTTGAGAGCTCATTGATGGCGCCCAAGAACTGCTCCCCTGTTGCATTAGTACCTTTGTGCCCCTGAGATCCTCTTCTCGATGCTTTTGCTAACCCTCCCCGTCCACAGACATTTCGGTCCCAACCGTATATCCTGTACGGCAGCTTCGACACCATTCACAAGGAAAAGCCGAAGAAAATGACAGCCGCCAAGGCCAACGCTGCCAGGAGTCAGGACATGGCTCCGCCGCCGAAGAACCTCTTGGAATCACCGATGGAATACACGACAAGATCAGTTCCTCTCACGAGGAAAGTGTACGGAAGGGGCACCGGTAGAGAGACACGCGTCTTGGTTGCAGGGTTGGTCCCGCCTGCGAGCATTGGCATGGCGGAGCTCGGCAGACTTCGGGTGCCCACCGGTCTCAGGCTGTGTCGTGTGTTCACCCGGTCTCCTGCCCCACCCGCCATCAGTGGTTCCAGGCCGAGCTTGCGTTGCCACCGAGTACGGCGCTTGCTTTTTCGTATCTGCGGCGGCGGGGAGGAGCCGGACCCTTACCCAAAGCAGCTGAGTCCCCGCCTTCCCCCGGCTCCCGCCGCTTCTTGCGCGTACTGCCCAACGGACCCTTACCCGAAGCGGCCGAGTCGTTGCCTTCCCTACTTTCGAAAGCCGCTTCTCGCGCGCCGCGCTCGGCTTGGCCAGGCGGCGCGCAAGCAGCGGCTGTCGACAAGTAAGTAAGGAAGGCAACGACTAGGCTGCTTCGGGTAAGGGTCGGTCTAGCAGCACGCACAAGAAGCGGCTGCAGTTGGAGGATCCCGAGGAATCGGCTTCTTCGGGTACGGGCCCGGCTCCAAGCCACCGCAGGCCGCGCAAGCTCGGTCGGGGATCGCTCATGGCGGAAAGGGCGGGAAGGCCTGGTCAACACATGGCACAACCTGAGCGTAGTGGGCGGCCGAATGTGGAACGTTGCCACCTTCTTGTCTGGCAATCTTCTCCAATTACAGAAGTTCAACATCGCGCAGGTGTCCCGCAACCCTCACAGTACCGGTAGAGACTTGGACCCGTCCCGTCGAACATCGAAAGGTTCTCTCGTTCTCGAACGGGAAGACATTATCTGATACATTTTCTGCTACATGAGGTGGTGCCAAGGGTGGGATCCGGAATGGGATGTCCCTGGAATGGCCACCGAAAGGTCGAGGTTCATTGTTTCTCCTCTTTGCGTGTGGTGATTGATACACAGTCTTGCCCTGCCAGCTTTGTGCCGTCCGATTGAATATTGTTTTACGTTCGTGTCCTTCGTGGAGCCAACCGTGCTTCGGTGACCTGTCTTTTTTTTTTCCGTGTGTCCGTGCTTTGTTGGCGCTCTTAAGATGATTTGGGTCAGCGACAGACAGCGAGCGAGCCGACTAGGAGGAACACGGCCAGATTCTGTATGGTACAGCGTGATAGCAAACCAGGTGTATGTACTACAGATGGCAACAGAGCGTCTCTTGCGAGTGAAGGCACTCTACACAGATGGAGACCGGGGGGCAGATCAGCAGGGACAAGCGCGTCGCGAATTCCGTCGCGACCACAAGTGCATGGCGTCTTATATTTGCTGTTTTCCAGTCTGGCTCATCTAGCTAGGTGTATTTTTCTCGGTGATTCTAGAGTTTGCAGAACCTTCAGATCTCTTGCGGTATCTGATGTTCACGGAATATTCGTGCGTGTTAAGCGCTGCTGGAGTACGGCAACGACGTGGCATGGCATTGTCAAGTGATACATGCCTTGGACTACAAACATATAGATAGACTAACGGTTGGTGCTTATTTTTCAGGACAATATTCGTGCACTTTGCACACTTCGACGTCCTTGTACAGATTTTGTGGTCTTAGTGTTGTTTTTGGACGGGAACAAGCATCCCCGCGCTCTGCTACCTAGTAGGGTTTTGATGGTTGATCACAAAGTACTTGTGGAGTTAAGTTCGGGCGAGAGGTCATGAGTTTTGAGGGGTTTTCATGTCCCCGGATTCGACCGGCTAGACCGTGTGCTGAGGACGGGAAGACCCCGAGGGGGGTGTTGGATTTTGATGTGCAGCATTACTGCTACGTACGGAATTGATTGTAGAGTAGACCGTCACGAGGGAAGCGCTTGGGTGTGAATTTTGGTGAGGAGGAAAAGTACGAGTGTGGACCTTGTCGAAGGTAGCATGCATCGTGGTTGAGATTGAGGATGATACCAAAGGTGGCGTGATTCTCCCTCCTTGTGTTACTAGTCTCTGCACAAGAATACCGGTTAGCACCCCCCTGCAGTGAGTGGCGCAAGGCCGCGTCCGTGTGTTATGAGGTTGTTTCTCGTGTTTTCAAGGATGCGAGCGAAGTTTAGCACGTGTTATGGCAGGGGAAAAGACCGGGTTTTGTCGACTCTGCTGGCCAAGACAAAACAAAAGAGCCTCAACCACACGACTAATACTCACCATCGCTACAACTACTACTGTCACAGAGTGGAGTAGAGGTCCTGGATTACTTGGCGAATGATAGAGCTAGCTTCGCCAGACCACATCGCTGAGGAATAGCCGAGGCCGTTGTTATTGTTGTATTATTCCTTTGAAGTGCGCGCGCGTGTTCCCCGCGGTCGTAGAAGGGCTAAGCTGATGCATGTACGGCGGTCGTAGTGCAAAAAACCATTAGCATATATTTCCCAAGTTTCGCTAGGACCTTGTGCATGTATGCATGCGTGGAATTTTCTCGGACTCGTTAGACAGTCAGGCTACAATTTACAACGCCAGTGGAGTCCGCCAAGAATCGAACAACAGAACGTGTTGCGACGCGCTCGTGCCTCTCGTTATTGTGATAAGAGGCACTTGAGGGGGGGGGGGGGGG
>CACKRE030002557.1:5735-19232 GCA_902602495.3 Ectocarpus sp. CCAP 1310/34 | reverse complement strand
AATTCCCTTTGCAAAAGGCTTCGTATGCCAAGTGGTTGGCGATAGCTACGATAAGTCGATTGGTGCCTTTGCCAAGACCACCATACGTCGAAAAAGCATGCAGCAGCAGTAAGGAGGGTAGATCTAGACGGGTTGAAAGTTCCCGCATAGNTAACGCCTGTCTGTGACATCTATAAGGATGGATTTGGTGCAGAGTTCCTCTTCTTTCTTTATCTCCTGCGTGTAATCCTGGGGGGATCACTAAATCCATCTTGTAGAGCCCTCTTCCCCTACCAGTGCCTGTAGTAAATGGCGAAGAGTCTTCAACAGCGATTGGCATGTGGCATTCGCGTAATGTCTTCAACAGCACGCGAACCATCCTATTGTGCAGGAAGGTTGAGGCGCCGGTCTTCGTGTGTGTGTCCACGTGGTTTCCATATTGTTCGATTTAAGAGAAAAATCCCAGCTACAATAGGCAATTTCTCTTAAATCGATTTTGATCAATACAAGCCAATTCCTCTCTCTTGAATCCGTACTTTCTCCTAAATAAGTTCCCGTAAACCGTAGCCGCTACTGTACTCGCTAGAGGTTGCCGGGACATTGCGCACCAGCGCGCCCCACCNGATTCCCGATTTGGAGAGGGGGGATCTGATTATATGTCCTAAGGATTCCACGGGTTCCAGAACTTTTAGCCAATCAACAAGAGAGTTCTTTGGATCTTGTGGTCTTATAATCAAATCGGGAAGTGAAATCGGGAACCGATTTCTTGGTTAAGACCGGCTCTGATGGGAGAAAACAACAAACAAATGTACGTTGAGTGCAGCAAACTGCCCACACCGCCCGCCATAACAACAGCAGCAACACGTCCTCCCATTCGTCTTTCGAGCTCCGCGCAAGGTCACCCATCCGAAAACAGTCGACCGTTCGCGAGAAACCTCGTGGAGCCAGGTCGGGTCTGTCTCTGCATCACCGCCCACCCTCAAGCTCACCTCTGCGATCGCGTCACCACGATGAGGTACGTGTGTGTATGTGTCATTTTTTCGCACAAACCATTCTCTCACATGGGATTGTTGTGAATCCGCGGGTAGTCCATGCGCTGCCCAAAGGGCGCAACTCATGGACTGCCCATGGGGAACTTCATGGACTACCGAAGTTGGGCGGGTGTGGGAGAATCACACACGTGGTTTTCGTTGAAAGTGTTCGCCTGCGCACCGCCACATGTGGAGCGACACACCAACTTTGTCAGCTGTTCTCGCCGTCACCACGGCCCTCATCCGCATAGTGTGGGTGGTTCCATCAGCTATAACCGCTGTAGACCCGCAGCTCAGGAGGTAGATATCCGAGGTGGTGGCGAACACAGACTCTGTGACAGACGTCGCGTGCCACTACTCCATGGTATCCTGCTGTCCTGTACTGCCAACAGCCTCTCACAGGGAGCTCTACAGCTCTGCCGTATACGTACCACGTAGCTTGAGCTCTCACCATTTCGACTTTTTGACTTGAAAAAATCGCCGGCAGCTTGCTGTGAGGTCCTCAATTTCGTACTTGATTGTGGGGGAATGGGTTACGACAGAGCAGGGAGCACACACCTCACAAGCACGCGAAACTCTTGCCGACTGCACCGGCCGGCGCGCTCAGAGCGAGGTGTATGGTTTGCCTGGCCGTACTAGCCTTCGCTACACAAAGTTCCGTATTCTGACGCAGGAACAAGCACGGACTGCTGTAGATGGCTCTCTCTCTGAGAAATGCTCCCTTAGGCTGTCTCTTATAACGTTCGGAAATCCAGTTGAAAAATGCGTAATTTCCCAACCCCCAAAAAACAACATGCTGCCTGCAAAAACGTTTCTTATAACGAATCGTTTTTTTTTTTTTGAGTTGGTGCCTCTGCGGCGGCGTTCGTATTTTCAAACGCCGCACGGGCGCGGGAATTTGAACACACGCGGGCGGAACAGACGTAGCTCTCAGACTCCCAGCACGCCGGTGTACAGACCTCCCACGCCATGCCGGCTACGGAATCTCTGCTGCTAGACAAGAACCCCCTGTTGACGGCGGCTTTGGAGTTGTTTAGTTCCGGAATCGGCGATGGATTGACGATGAAGGAAGTTGTCAGGCAGCTGCAGACGGTCGCTCTCTGCTATACCGCGATGGGAGTCAAGAGGAACGCAGGAGAGATAGACAGCAAGAAGAGAGAGGCGCTGCTACTCAAGGCATACAAGGACGACGTCGTGCCTGGCTTTCTGAAATGGTTGTCGGAGGAGGGTGATTGTACAACCCCGCCCTGGCTGACGATGGAGATGATGGGCCGGGTTGCTGTACATACATGTAGGCACCAATGGCACAGGAACGCCGGTGCGGAAGAGCAAGGGGAAAGAGAAACAGCAGCAACCGAAAGGTAAGCATCAAGGTACCAAGGGCGCAGGTTTCAACTGCAGAGTGCTAATCGTAGAGAACTTTACCCTGAGTGTAACGCGCGACATTCGCGAGATCATACCGTCGTTAGCTGTACGACCTTCATCTGCCGCCATTTAACTGTAGGTTTACGTCACGAACGCCCCACCATCTGTTGCCACTTTGTTACAAGGAACCAACACCGTGAACCCAACAGCCGTCCATGCCGCTGATGTACTCTTGCAGTCTACTGTGTGCTGAGTGAACTGTCCTGTTAGGGTAGATTGAGCCCGAGGTTGCTCGTTCGCATCGGCGATTGTTCGTACATCCTCCGCGTGGTGCAAGGTAAAAGTACAAGGGTCCAGCAGTGTAGTCTATGTTGATCATTCAGCTGGGCAACGATTTGCTGAGTTGCCCGAGGTACAACATGTGACACTCAGCCATACGAGCAGTAGGATTCCTGTCTCAGCATTGCTGTTCGCACCGTTGCCCCACGCATTTGCCAGATGAAGAACCAAAGCTGTACAAGGACGGGAAGAAGATCTGGGCAAGGTACCTGGATGCCTTCCGCGACATCAGGAAGGACGCCAACCCCGTGTACGACAAGTAAGTTGCTCGGGTCTGTTTTGAACAATATTTGTGTGTGCACATACTATCGGTAGTTGAAGGTGTGTGTTTCATTATTTTCACCGCGATTGTGTGTAGATATGTACACTGCTACTCTTCCGCCGGCGTGAACACAGCAGAGCTCAGGCGCGCGGCAGACTATCTGCGTCGAACGATCCAGTTTTGTTGTATGCACATGACGTGGGGAAAAATAAGCGGGTGGTACCGCTGACAAACGCGGAAGCGACGGTGGTGGTATGCTACAGAAGAAGTGATGCGCTGACGCAAGTGACTGACCAGGAGTTGTTTTTTTTCTCGCACTCGTGTGCCTCACCGTTGGGCACTTTGATTCTCCCGCATACCCCTGAGCGAAAACTCCAACATACGCGTGCGCTGGGTTTTCGATGTGCCTGATATGTAAGCGCGACAAGGCGGCGATAGATACGCTGGTGGACGGGGTAGCAGGAGGAGGGCGGATGATCAAGGCGACAATCTGTGAACATCCGTAGTTTAGAGTAGCCTGTCGGGAAATTGTTGTGTTTTTCAAAGAGCTCCCACCCGTGGCGTAAAACAGAAACAACTCATCTCGACATAGATTTGGTTCGCCCCCCGCATGATCACTCCGTCCCCAACAGTACCTCGGGCCTGCGCTTTGCCCCGCACTTTTGCTGTTCTACGACGATCTGAACCATATAGCTGCGGCTCAATTGACGACTGATTTCGTTCGGTCTCTTCGTGTCTGGTCATGGGAAGAACCCTCCAAACATGCTTGAAGTTTCTCCTTCTCCCCGAATGATGTAGCTCAAGGGCAACAAAAATGGCTCAGGATTGTTTGACTCAAGGGATCATGTCTTCAGCTGTGCCCATGCTGTCGTAGATGCTACCCCTTCTGCCCCACACGTATCGTACAACAACTGCCCTTTTGTGCCGTCAGATCGACTCCATCCTTTTTGATGAACCCCCTCCCAAGGCCAACTCGAAGCAGAGTATTAAATGTATCAATGGCGTGCTGCCTTGGCGTGGATGCGCGGATCTCTATCTTACAGATGGTGGGGTAAGAAGTTGGCGACCATGATCATTCTTTTTATGTCCGGTGTCGTGTTCTGAAGTTCGTCCATGGGTTCCCGTCGGTTCGCTGATTTTCTTTCTTCGCCCAGAACCATCGGGGACCAACCGGGCGGGACCCCTCCATCTGGAGAGCAGTATGCCGACCAGCTTGACGAGTTACTGCAGGCGTTGTGGGAATACCAATGCAGAGAAAAAAATAAAACCGTGGAAGTGACCGCGGAGGAGAAGGAATTCTTGCGCGCACGTGGCCCCTCGGCGGCGAAGGGCAAGGGTACGGGAAGCGGTTCCTCGGCCGTCGACGTAGACCTCTCTTCCACGGACGGGGAGGTCGTACAAGGTACGGAGAAGGAGGGAGGGGGTGCGGACGCGGGGAAGGATGAGGAGGTGGCGGCGGGGGCGGGGAGGGCGGCGGGTTCTGAGGGAATCGACGGTTCTGGCGACGGTGGCGCGGGACGGGAAGGGCAGCCCATGGAACAGGAGCAGCCGAAAACCCCAGGAGAAGAAGACGACGGCGGCTCTGAACCGGAGTCAGTCGTCCAATATCCCGAGAGGCCTCCCAATTGGATGCCCTACTATTTTCTCACCTTTTGCTTCTTTGGTAGGCCCAGCAACAGCGAGGACACGGACCTTGCAATGAAAGCTGGATCTGGCCCCTCTGGAGATTCTCGTCCGCGGAAGAAAAAGAAAGCTTCTTTGGGCTCGTCCAGCGACGGGGGGAGTGGGAGCGAGGGGGGTGCATCGGACCCCGCCGCGAACTTGGGCAGGGCCGGCGTTAAGCAGTTCGTCGGTGCCGGGGAGGCGCAGAGTCGGGCCCAGGTTAAAAAGGCAATGGCAAAGGACGCAGCCCAACAGTCGGCGGAGACCATACGAAGGGAGGGACTGGAGTTGGCAAAGCAGCAGGCCGAGATATCGAGGTCGGTGGCTAAAGCAGTGGCGCAGGTGGCTGCCGATGTGCAAAGAGGCAGGGAGCTGAGCGAACAGGAGGCTGGCCGCAAGCGCAAGCTGGAAGAAGAGGAAGCATGCCGGAAGCGCAAGGCTCAAGCGAAGGACGATCTGAAAGGCGAACTGGACCGTCTCGATCCAGACGACGAGGACAACACCGCACGGCGCGCGCAAATCAAGCGGGATCTTGCTAAGCTGTACAGAACCCCTGTCAGCAAATTTACTGCTGATGCTGCCACCTCCAACCCAACGAGCACGCCGGCCGTGGCGCCGGCCAATGCGTCAGGCTTGCCGGCGACGTCGTCGGGTGTGGCATCTCCGGTTGCGGTGACAGCGGTATCGGAGACGCCGGCAGCGGCAGCGGCGGCAATGACGACGGCTTCTCCCGCTCTGTCCGGCTTTCCTGGTGCTCCCGCTCTGCCCGGCTTTCCTGGTGCTAGTGGTGGAGTTGTCGGGGCAGTACCGAGTGCAGGTTCGGGGGACGGTGGTGGCGGGGGTGGATATTCGCCTGGTTGGATCAACATCACTAGCATATAGACCTTTTCACCCATGATGCGTGGAACCAGGTGAACGTTCGCATTATTTATTTTTTTTGCGAAGAAGTTGGATGCGGCCGCAGTTGTTTGTCCTTTTCTTGCAGCGTTTTTTTTTTACTCTCGGGGGCCTGCAGCAAGCAAGTGTCGTGAGTGCTGTAGCTCTTTCTCTACTTTCATTTTTTTGTTGTGCTGTGTGCTTAGCGGAAGGTGTTGTTCTGTACGGGCAGCACCTCACCGCCACACACCCTTCGTCACAGCAACGCTCGACCTCTCTTTGTGTTTTTTTTTTGCGAGCGGCCAACGTATGGTGGGGAGCAGGTAGCACCAGCTGAAAGTGGGGGGCGGTAGGGGTGGGCATAGATTCAACCCGTGGATTCAACCCGTGGGTAATTATGGGTGGCAGCAGCAGCCGCCCTTGATTCTGTTACTTGTTTTTCCTGAGTCTGTCTGCAACCAAGAGTGGTGAGTGCTGCAAGCTGCCCTTTTTTTGTAGGGGGAGGTTTGAGCGTTTCGAGGAGGGGTGTTACGGAGTTCCGGATGCATGCGACTCCCCTCCCCCTCCCGATATCCTCACTCCACCATTCTTTTTTTTTTTTGCCGATAATCGATACTTACTTCCAGGGGTTGAGTGTTGCCCAGAAGCGGAGTCTGCACATCTCTTCCAGGAGCTGCACAAATGAATCCGGACAACATCGTTTTTGTTTTTTTTCGATCCCAACGGAAACGCTGGGCCAATTACAGCAGCTATGACACGTCACAACAACGTCTACACTAGCTGGTGTGTCTTGCCCGCGAATGGCGGGGGGGGAGACGTGGTGCTGATGGAGGCAGGGACCGATCACCGATGGGCAATTGTGCCATCCTACTTGGTCTACACTTTTTCCCCTATCCTATCTATCGTATCGGTGTCGCCCATCGCAAACACCGGGGGAGGGGAGTTCACAAACACGCGTGGTACTTCTGGAAGGACCAACGAACCGACAACGGGCTATCATGTACGCGAGTCCTCGACGGGTGATTTACTACCTCCTATTCCCTACCCCCTCTCCGAGCGGCCGACCCGAAACACCCCATCGTACAAATTGGGTCCAAGGAAATAAAGGAACAAACTATCAAATCCACCAAAGCAACTTAGCGCGAGCGAGAAAGTGCAGAACAAGAGACAGCTTGGTTTCTTTTGTTTCACACACCCACCCTCTACAGTAGGTCTAACCTCTCCCTAAAGACGACACAAAAATATGTTCCCCATGACCTCAGCATGGCGGCCGCGTGTTGTGTGACTGTGAGTGCGACATCTTGTTGCAGCATTGTCAGACTAACAACTACGGAACATCTAAGAGAGCCACGCGATGTCGTTCTTGCTCTTGCGGTAGACGAAGCTCGCGATCAACTGCTTCCTCCGTGTGTTGAACCCAGACTCGACCTCGACGTCCTCCGTCGAGGCCGACGAGCCCTTCGCTCCAACCGAGCTCAAGTCCAGCGATGGGTTGTGCTCCCATGCGTTGTGGAGCCCGGCGTTCCCTGCCCAGTTGGGCTCCTCCTCCATCTCGCTCTTGTTGTCGTAGCTGTGAAGCATGTTGTGCAGGATACAGCACGTGAAAAAGACGTTGTCAATGTCTTCCTGCTTGTGGTACGGGATGCTCAGCTTCAGGATCCGAAAACGACCCTTAACGATGCCGAAGAAGCACTCCACGTCCTTCCGCACGCTCTCCAGCCGCTTGGAGAAGGCCAGGTCGTTCTGGTCAATCGGGTACTTGGAGGGAGGGATCAAGGTGACCCACTAACATGAGTGGGGCGAGAGAGGCGGGGAGAGCGCAAAACATACGGGGTTGAGAAAGCGGTGTGAGTGAGGGCGTCAACCGGCAGGGTCTAGTAATGCAGAGGTTACAAAGGTGACGTTGTGACGCCGCAGTTTGCGAAAGGAGGAAACCTTGCCACGAACATTCATATATTCGGCATTTTTTCATCGAACCAGAATCGTTTTCTGCCCCGCGTGTGGCTCCGCTGCACGTGCACGACCTGCCTTTCAGCTTCGGCGTTCTCCCCACATGACCGCTTTCCAGCACAGACAAGGCTCGACTTCCAGCACATTGAAACTTTGGGGGTGGGGGGTGGGGGGGGGTCGTTTGTCTCATATATACCACTGTACTGCTAGGGGTGATCAACACTCTGAGGCGCAATGGGAGAGCGAGAGAGAGAAAGAGAGTGAGAGGGAGCATGCGTGGACCCCTACACCCCCCCAGCGCCCCGAGCCCCGTGGATCAACCATGTACCCAATCCGGGATAACGGTTCCTATCTGCGACAACACACGAACACCCTTATCATTATTTTTCTGGCAGGTGACAAACCACGGTGGGCACGTACACCCGGACATATTTTACAGCAGCAACTGAAAAGACGACCAAACAAAACCTACGCGCCTCCGTCTACGTTTTTCTCTCTCTATTGTACCCGTCTATTTCTCTTGTCTTGTAGTTGCATGCTGAACGATGCCATGAGTTCTCACCTTGTGGTATCCGTTGTCCACGAGCAGGTAGCACCCCTTGAGCTGGTAAGGTGTCCCATCCGCCTCGTACACGGTGAACTCCTTTTCGGAGTAGATGGGGTCCTCCCGAATCTTGGTGACTGCCGTGTCGTACCGGATGATGCTCTTGTCGTTAGTCGATCCCGTGAACCCCGGCGTTACTGCAAGTACCCGTTTCGTGTGGTCTACGGTAACTTGATACGCGACAGTCGGGTACCCTTCCTTGCCCGTATAAGACCGGGCTTGGTTGTAAGGGCACATACCCCACGGGATGTGGGTAACATCCGTAGAACCGGTGGCGCCAGAAAATCCCAGGCGATCGTACTGGGTCATGTCCTTCTTTTGGTAATCTCCGGTCGGTAGAAAGATGTGCTCCGCGTACATCTCCCTCGCGAAGTACCGGGTGAAGCGGTGAAACGTTGCTGCCGCCGTCTGCATGCTAATGAAAGACATGTGGTAGATGTCTGCGAAGCAGTTCCCCCTCGCTAGTATCTGGAGACAGGCCAGCACCTGTAGGAAAACAGGCGCCCAACGTAGGTTTCGGGGCAAGCAGTTGGAGTATTTTGTTTCAACGCTACAGGATCTACTGCCTTGCCATGTAAAAACCTCTTCGCGCGACAGGCTTTCTTTCCAACCTGCAATATTGTTGTACATACACGAGGGGTTGTGGCTCAGCTTTTAAACTGCTTGGCACGCGGACAAAAACAGCCGCAGCACATGACGTTCCTGGCAGCCATATGCACGAGTGACGGCAGTAGTAGCCTACACTACAGCAGTGCTAACATCATTGTTCGTACAGGCTGCTGTATAATTTTCGTGCTTTGCAAAATTACGGGACGCAGAGCGCGGGGCAACAACAACACAACGACATCACGAACTACAGCCAAAACCTTCACGGGGCTAAGTCAATAGGAGTGTAGCACGTGGTAGATGAGGCGGTCGTTGCTGTGTCGATGTCGGGAGTCATGACATCTGTTTGCTTGTCCGAACGAGAAGATTTGCGCGTGGATGCTGTAGCTTGCTGCCGAGTGCAGGGCGTAGTCGCCTGCTGCTACCTTGGCCCAAAGGGGTGTGGTATCTTGTGTCGCCTACGGTAGCTTGTGCGCACAGCAGCACTAAATGTTCACCTTTAATTGCACGGGGATACCCCGACGTCCGGACGCATCTTGCTTCCCAGTCGGGAACCAATCCCTCTGCTTCACCAGGGCCACCAGCTCCACGAAGAAAGGGTAAGGGAGACGAAAGCTCTCGCGGAAGCGGCGAGCAGGCCTGCTCGTGGGGTCGACAATTCCATCCACCTCGAGATCCTTGAGCTCCTGCAGCTGAATCGCCCAGCCAGAGATATTGTAATCCTTACGAGGGTATACGCGTCGCCTCTTGATCTCACGGTTGTCCTCCTCCTCTTCTTCGGAGTCGGGATCGAGCTCATCTAGATCGTCGAGTACAAGATCCCATGCCACGAGCGTGCGCTGCTGCTGTTGATTGAAAGCCGCCAACGCGACGCTGAACGCAGCAGGCACGTTGACGGCACCCGTTTCTGACGATGACATGGTGCCCACACGGACCCAGGCTACCACCAACAACAGGCCCAGTAGCAGCATGCGAGGGAGTTTGCGCGGTGCACGCGAGACACAGGACAGCAGCTGTGTACTCGCTGCTGTGCTGCTGTGGATGGTGAACGCGGTCTAGTTGCTGCGCTGTTGTTGTGCATATGTGCGGTGCCCCCGGTGTGCATTTCCAAACGCAAAAAACCGATCGCGTCCACGTTCGGAAATGCTCATCATTTCCAAACGCATGGCCGGTTGGAAACGTGAAATCGAAAATGTTCAGGCGGAAAAGTGTCATTTCCGATCTTATAAGAAACAGTTTTTGGTCCGAATTTGGAAATCCACATTTTTGAACTGCATTTCCGAACGTTATAAGAAACCGCCTACACAGTTGGTTTTCTGGTTCGCTTGGGACCCGAATAAACCAATAGACTAAGACCCACACAAAAACTACTAGACCCCGAGAAGGGGGAGTTTTTTCCGCGCGCACCATCACAACAGCATAACCCGTGCTGCGGAAAGTACCTGCAGTAGGCTGGGTCGTGCGCCCCCCGTGAATAGGTGTTGCTTTTGTTTTGGTACACACACCCGAAATGTTGTTGATGCGATGTTGTTGATGCGAATCGTTGCTGTCAGCACTCCGTATGCGTTAATAAAAGTAGAAAAAAATGCCCCACCACTCAGAACGCAGCAGCAGCAGAATATTTGAACAAGCACGCGAGTTGTCGCCGATCGCGAGCCCCTCCTCACTACGCCCTGTCGTGGTCTGCAAACCACACGCGAACACCCTCTGTGATATGCAGATAGTGATAGCCGCGAGCTGTAGAGGAGGAGATGCGTGGTAGCTGGTCTGAACACGTGCCAAAGTTGGCCACTCGGTGTGGACGAGGTCAAAAAAAGAACACAGCATCAATCAGCAGCACCAAACCGACATACATGACCGGTCGCCCCGGTGGTCTAGTGGGTAACCTCGCAGCCTGCTAAGGGCCAGGTCATGGGTTCGAGTCCCGGCAGAGTGAGTTTTTTTCTCATTAAGTAAATCCTGGTCTAGGATGAAAGCGACGCGCTTCAAAGCTCGTCGTTAGTAATAATCGACTTCGTAAGTCGCGAGGGAAGGGATTGCTGTACCCTTCTCGCCATAAAAATACCTCAGGCAGGAACCGCAGGAGGGGTCCAGCCTCCTTCCTATGTGTCCCCGGTTGGGTCGTCTAGCTAGCAGAAGTGGTCACATCCAGGAGGAGTTGAGATAGTGGCCTCCACAGCAGCCCTCAGCAACCAGCAAGGCAGCCCCATTCTCTCCTTTGATGGGAAAAAAGCTTACAACAGCATGCTGCACAGATCTTCCATCTTGCCAGCAGTGGCCACTCATACGCCACACTTGGTGAAGTACTTCGGGAACATCTACGCTCGAACCAAGGCGAAACTTCTGTTCAATATGGAAGTTGGTTCGATCGAGGTTGTTCTTTCACAGCGCGGAGTTCAACAAGGCTGCAATTTGGGAGGGTTTGGCTGCTGTGTAGGACTTCTTGATATCATGAAAGAGTTCAACAACAAGCCACCAGTGCCAGGAGTCAAACTCATCGGATACGTCGACGACCTCCAAGCACATCTTCCACCAGGTTTGGCTAGGAACATGCAGGCCATATCCACTGTAACGAACTGGATTCAGGAAAGTCGCTCCCAAAAAGGGATTGAGCTCAATCTCCCGAAATCCAAAGTGCTTTTCCCGGAAGGTCTTTGCATGTCCTCTTTGACAAACGACGAACAGCAACAATTGACGAAAATTGGTCTGTCAGTTGCTGAAGGTGGCATGCCAGTTGTTGCCATCCCAGTAGGAACAGAGGAGTTCCAGAGGAATTTCGTTCCCAAAATCGCCCGTGGTGACCCGGCGGAATTGATACTCCGCCTAGCAACGCTTGACGACCCTCAAGCCAGCTATCAACTGCTGCGTTTATCTGGTGTGCCACGTTTGTTCCATCTGCTGAGGACGATTGCACCGTCTATCACCAACTCTGCCGCAAAAATACATGACAACATGATGATGTGGGCAATGAGTAAGATCGTCCTTGGCAAGATGGCCGACAGCATGAGAATACCAACGGTCAAAGAAGTACGGGCATACCCGACAGGAGGTAGATTTCTTCAAAGGGACAGCTCGAGCGCAGGTGCACCTACCCATGCGAGAAGGAGGACTAGGAATCACGAGCAATGTTCTCATTCGAGAATCGGCTTTTGTGGCAGGGCAAGCGCTGGTGTTCTCCAAGTCAGTGCAAGCATCGACAGGATACACAGTTGAGCAATGTCTACCCCGGCTTGCCCAGCTACCGACAGGGTTGGCTCTGANGTTTATCGGGTGTGCCACGTTTGTTCCATCTGCTGAGGACGATTGCACCGTCCGTCTATCACCAACTCTGCCGCAAAAATACATGACAACATGATGATGTGGGCAATGAGTAAGATCGTCCTTGGCAAGATGGCCGACAGCATGAGAATACCAACGGTCAAAGAGGTACGCGCAGACCCGACGAAGAGCGAGGAGGTAGATTTCTTCAAAGGGACAGCTCGGGCGCAGGTGCACCTACCCATGCGTGAAGGAGGACTAGGAATCACGAGCAATGTTCTCATTCGAGAATCGGCTTTTGTGGCAGGGCAAGCGCTGGTGTTCTCCAAGTCAGTGCAAGCATCGACAGGATACACAGTTGAGCAATGTCTACCCCGGCTTGCCCAGCTACCGACAGGATTGGCTCTGATTGACTCGCTGAAGAAGCTAGCGGAAATCATCATCCAAGACAAGCTTGAAAAAGCTGTTGGGCAGTCATGGGCTAAACTTGCCACAAGTGATGAGTTAACCCCCGCCCTCAAAGGAGTTTACTTGTTGGAAGCAGGGAAGGCGGGAAAACCCCGTGAAGATGGAAACCCTGACGTAGAACATCAACCACCGTCTACCTTCAGCCGAAATGAATTTGGTCAACACTACCAAGTCTTTGGAGCCCAAGCTCTCCTTTCGAAACCTCTTCATGCAGCAGTGCGCCACATGGTGGAGACAGACTTGCAGAAAGTAGTAGGCGAGGAAACGCCAAAGAAGAGGGCGTTGATCCGCTTGGAGGAAGCGAAAGGCAAGGGAGTTTTGTCGTGGTTGACAACGCAAGGGTTGTCAGCAGATGAAAGAATGCTGCCTGATCTATATCGAGAGTCAATCGGTCGTGTACTGGGGAGTCACGATCGAGCAGACTGCAACACAGGCAAACTTTGTGGTGCAGGTGCATTGTTACCATTCAAGGACCCCTTGAGCCGAGCCCACTCCCTCGTCTGCACCAAGACCGGCGCCTCAACCTTCCTCCATAACAGGATGGTTCGAGTGGTCCTCAAGACACTGCGCGAGTGCCATATGCCCATCGCCGTTGAGGATTCTTCCCCTTTTACCACAGGCACTGGTAGGGGAAAGGGGCTATACAAGATGGATTTGGTAATCCCCCCAGGATTACACGCAGGAGAGAAGGAAGAGGACCTCTGCACCAAGTCCATTCTGATCGACGTAACAATCGTCAACCCATCAGCAGGTCGAAGCATCGACAAGTCGATCCTTAAGCCAGGATCAGCCCTCGAAGATCGAGCTGCAAGTAAGGCAAATCACTATGCGGGAACTTTCAACCCGTCTAGATCTACCCTCCTTACTGCTGCTTTTTCAACGAATGGTGGTCTTGGCGAAGGCACCAATCGACTCATCGTTTCTATCGCCAAACACTTGGCGCACGAAGCTTTTTGCTGGGGAAATTTTGACGACGAAAGAGCCTTACTTCGCCTGAAAGCTTTTCATACTAACAGGATTCGGAGACGGTTTACCTTCGAGCTAGCTCGTCTTCTGTCGATGCGAACTCGCGATGTGTTCAAACGTTATGGGCTGCT
>CACKRE030002554.1:230854-254617 GCA_902602495.3 Ectocarpus sp. CCAP 1310/34 | reverse complement strand
GTACGTGCGCCCAGAGCTACCGTCTCTTCCACCAACAACTGCTGTAACCTCTCCCTTCACGGGCGGGGCACCCGACTAGCTGCTGTTGTTGTGGTTATCTCCCGTGTGTGCTTCGAGTCCAGAGTCCAGACAGGCCAACCTCGGCGTGTTTTGTTCTCGATCCCGCGATGAACGCACACGATCCTAACCGCGGCTTGACGTTCCCCTAACGCGATGTACTCCCGGGAGCGTTGTGTTCACGTGTGTGGGTGTGCGGGAAGCTGCGTGCGAGCTTGCCGACTGAGTTGATGCCTTCGTGTGTGTGCGATGGCGCTCGTGTCAATTTGTCGTTTTCTCGTGTCAAAATACCTCAGGTGGAAATATTTTGACCACGTTCTCGAAAAATGCTGACCTGTGATTCTGACATGAAAAAGTGCGGCGTAACCACTCGTGTCAAAATTCTGGTCTCGTGTCAAAATTCTGGTCTCGTGTCAAAATTTCGTGCTCGTGTCAAAAGTCCTGACACACGTGGGACCCATGACCCATGTACTATAATACAGCATCCGCACCCCACACCGACCGGTAGCCGTCATTGACACCCTCCTGAAATCTCAAGGAGAGCATGTCTATCATACCACGCTGATGGTCTTACATCATCGTCCGAGCCCAGTCCGAAGATGTCCAGGCCGGTGTCCCTCTTCCTCTTGGGCTCCCTGAGTGGAGTGCGAGGATTGCTGGAGGTGGCCATGGATGTCCCTTCTGCAATTACAAGCGTATACGGGAGGTGTGCAAGCATGAGGATCGCTGAATGAGATCGAAGTCACTGACAAGTACAGCAGGAACACATCCAAGAGACGGCGGAGAGGATAAGCTATGAACCGGCCGCAGAATTGCATCGATGAGCGGCACCGAATCAACGTCTACGTTCGGTTGGTTGGGTGGCAGTCTGGTTTCTGATGGCAACAACGCACGAGTATGGTGATGCACCGCGGCATCGAAGGCCCAATTCAAACCATACCGTCATCCACGAGCGGCCTTCACGGCCTAACCTATTGTTGTTGCTGTGAGTCGTCCTATGCGATCTTAACTTGGATGCTCTCGCGGAGTAGACAACGAGGAGAGCGTGAGGTAAGTAGAGCAGTTTCTCCTGCTCGGTCAACACACAGCAGAGCCGACCCCCACGGGGGACTTCTTGATATGGAGGCAATTCGATGATGTGAAAAAAAAAAACTCGCCGAAATAGGTAGAGTAACAAATACCGAAGCAGAGAGAGAGGTGAACGACCGGCGGCATTCATTTGTGGGGAGTCAGGTAAAGTCTAAAATGCGTGAAATCATCAAGTAACAACAGCAGTACTCGTTCATGGCACCGCCTTTTGGCGCGTGAATAGGGATTACATAGCAGTTGTAGTTAATATCCCGAACCGTGCCAGCTGTCTACTCGAAGTAAAAATAATACAGATTGATTAGATGTAGAGGGCATTATTCAATGCGTCGGGATGTCAAATGAAGCGTACCGGTTCAAGCAGGATCGTCAGGAGGTACTGCTGTACAGTACAAACATGCTACAACAATGAGTATAAGTCTTACCATGCAAGGCTACAGCAGAAGTACTTGCATGGTTCTAGGATGAGTGTAGTAGTACACACACACCCGCTGGGTACGTGGATATAGCTGCTGCTGCTGGCAGCGGCTAGCCGCTTGTGTGTAGCTGCTTGTGTGTAGCTCGGTGATGGGGTCTCTGTTTTGTTTATGAACTTTTCAAAATGAATGGTGGGAAAGTCACACAGGCGAACTCTAGTGTATGCTGCGGCAGTTGGTTTTTTCTTGTGTTGTACTCACCAACCAACACCTGAATAAAGATTAGATGTAGACAATATCAAAATTGACCAACCACCATCAATCAGCGGGCACACAACAACAGCCTGTCATCTACGGTCAGATTGACATATCTGGATGTCTATAGAAAAATGGTGAACCCGCCATGGATGACACATCACATGTCGACCAGGGATTTTTGGCCAATCAGATGTTTCCTTTCAAAACAATTTGGCCAACCAGAACACTGCGGCCACCTTTTCTCTCTCTCTCTCTTCTTCAGTAAACTGTTAGAGGTATCATCCGGGCCCGCACCGGGGAAGTTCATACCGAATCGAAGCCCTTGCAATGACATATTTTTCATTTGTTGCCCACCCTTTCCTCGGACGGTGCTCGTTGTTGTCGCTGGCACTGTCTCCACATTACAGAACGGGCCCGGAGATAAGAAACGTCGAAATCGGGTCGATGCTTAGTTCATTTTTTCATCGCCACCGTCACGCACAGGTTGTTTATAGAGTTTAGCGTAGTGAAGGATTCACCGCCCATAGCTAGCTGTGTTTGTTAGCCATATTTTTCGTGAATAGTATTGCTAGAGCGCGCTTGTTTCTGTTTCTAATCGAATGTATCCCAACCGTGGGCCCGTTCTGCGGTTGTATCTCGTAGCGTTCGTGCCCGTCGAATCGACGCTGACACCTTCCGTGGTCACAAGCCAACCAAAGCGGGCTCACACCACCAAAACAAATCACTAGCGCTAACTTATCATCCAGACAATCACCACATACATGACGAGTCACCACAACAAAGAGCGCTCAACACGTTCGTCATCGACCTCGACCCGATCAGCCCCCACACGTTCGTCGACGACGTCGAAAGGATCGCAGAGGGTACTTCGAACGAGGTCAAGGCCGGAGTAGGTGTGCCGGCATACGTGCCCCCTCCAACACAGGCGCAGATCGGCCGGTCCTGTGGGTCTTCGCAGACAAGCGACTGAAACAGGCTCCAGAAGGAAGAGAACAGGGCGTCCTACATTCAGGACCGGCGAGATGGAGGTGAAGAAGAATCGGTATAACAGGTTGTTGATGAAAGGACTTCGTACATTTCGAGCGGTTCAGTCTTTTTTGTACGTAATCAACGGCGGGAGGGCGAGGGGGTTTCCCGCATCACTCGGAACTGTTTACCTTTGGCCCTGATCACACACCCTGAGACCCAACCTGTTCATATGTGTGTTGTCGCTTCGAATGAATTGAATAATATATGAATGAATGAGTCAGTGGGAAGTGAACTTGTGCTTGTGCTTTGTCATGTGTCCTTTGTCCAAATGTGGATGTCGTTGTTTCTGTTGGTGTTGTGCTTGATGCCCCGCGCCCCATGTGATCACCGCAGCTCCGCTCCCTCTTTGTGATGCTACGAAGGCGTGCGATTTGACCCTTTGAATGAAGTTTTATGGCCTCTGGGCCGACGATTCAATTGCCAGCTTGTCGTTACTTCTGTTGTCGTCGTTGTTGTTGTTGTTGTTGTTGTTGTTGTTGTTGTTGCCTTATTGTCGAGTCATTTCCGCCCTCTCTTAGTCGCATGCGGCACACCCCATTTGCTCTCGGCATCACCGCTCCCTGCTCAGTAGAATGCATCGATACCAAGGCGTGCGGTTTGACCCGTTGGCTGGAATTTTGTCTCGCTTCTCATGCTTGTGTTGTTGTTGTTTTTGTCCCTCGTCATTCTCGACTTTTAATCATCGCGACCCCCTCCCTGGCGCCTATTTAATTGTCTGTTTTCCTCTTGCGTAGTCGGTTCCGTGTTCCGGACAGCCAACTCGTGCTCCCATGACGGCTGTGCTTGCACCAGTGCCGAGGTTGGCAAGTGCGTGTGCGGCGAGGATCGCCCCCACACCAAGAACGCTTCAGTGGGCGGTGAGTGACTCATTGTGTTTATTTGTTTCTAGACGGTGGACTACGCACGATAGCTCTGGTGCTGTTGTTGTCGTGCTTGTTGTTGTTGTTGCCATATAGGCGAACCATTTCCGCCCTCCCGTATCCGTGTGCGGCGCACACCATTTACGCTCGGCACCCCGCTCCCTGCTCCATTGACTGTTTTGATACCAAGACGTGCAATGGACCCGTCGAATGAGATGCTGTTGTTGTATTGTTTGTTTTCAGCAAGCAGTGAGTCAAACCGCCAACAGCGATTGGATGAGATGCAAAGTATCTACTCGTGTGTATTCAGAAATGTTCTCCACCCTTGATATTCGCTGCTGCAGCTCTGGTGACGTTCACGTTGTACCGCTCCATCCGTCGCCTGTGGAATCCCGTATTTCGTCTTGCGAAAAAGACGCTCAAACTCGGCCACTTGTCGCCTCTCAATGATTGACCCGAACGAATTTTTAGGAGCGAAAAAAAAACCACTGGGGAAGCAAAAGAATCCCAACAGCCACCCGGGAGGCCCCGGTGGCGCCGGTGACGAGGAGTTCGACTACGGCCGCTGCCGTAGCTCCATTGGCCTCCACTTCCGTGGTCAGAAGAACAAGAAGGGCAAGCTTATCAGGTCGGACAACCCGTCGGAGTTCTACGAGTCGAGCATCCCCAGCGTGAGCAACGGAGAGTGGAACTTGGGCACCCAGCCGTTCGATAGCCACGGCGACAACGCGAGAACAGCCTACCCGTGCGAGGAGGACCGTGTCAGGACCGAGGCGGTGGCCAAGACAGCGAAAGGCAACCTCTGCATGATGCAGATGGCCAGGAAGCATTAAATGCGCAGGGGTAGGCGGGCACTCATACAAGGGCGAACGGGCGTCTTACCAAATATTGGATTCGTGCCTGTCGGCTGCTTGTGCCAGGAGGTCACATTCGGGGTCTTCAGGGATAGAAATATCAAAAAGTTGTTGTTGTGGTTGTGAGGATCATCCTTTTATGTGCACATGTCCAAGCATTGGTGTGTGCGTATGTTTGTGGAAGATAAATCTTTAACCAGGACGTGTTTCTCCCGAGGTGCTAGTCTCAGTCATTCGGACTTGTCTGAACATTTCTGTTCGTAGACCTTGTACAGGTGGAGGTGGCGTGAAAATTGTGTGAAATTTGTGTGAAAATCGTGTGAAAATCGTATGAAAGTAGAAAAAAATGTGTGTTGTTCGAACACATTGGACGTCCATGTGCGAGATTTCGGGCCAGTCCGTGATGATGTCACGAGGTGGAATAGGCCACCGGTTAGGGAGTGCTCTAGGGATGGAAGACGCGGCGTTGCCCACATTTTTTTGCGGATTTGGGAATTGATTCAAGAGATCGGTGACAAAACTCGGGAAAGTGAAGACACTTCCACGATTCACTCTACTTTGTGCGTTTTTTGTCGACGACAAAGCATCGGCGGGTGCTACTAGTAGCATGAAATCACATCGGCCAATGCCTGAAGTTGTCGTCCTTGATCTTTTTTACTTTCAAAACCGCGCACTTCCGGCTTAAGCCTTGTGAATTCTGACCACCACGTGCGACTTGTACCCATTCACCCAAATCAAACTCGTACCCCGTAAATACGTCATGACTTATCACTACGTAAAGCGCCCTCAAATCGCTGAATACTCCAAATCCGACTTCATCCGCAAGCACCTTTCTGGCAGTCACACTTACTTGCCGACCTACTGTATCGACGATTGACCTCGGCAGGCGTGAGACGAAGAGTATCCTTCATACCGCGCAGCCTTTTGATTTCCTCCCGGAAGTGCTCGTATTTGCACAAAAGGGGTATTCGGGATGATAGTGTCGTCGACCCCTCAACCATCGTACTCAACCAAAGCTTCATGAGGAGAGTCGGTATCACTCGGAGAACACTGAACGGCACTACCAACAAATACTGGCAGCGCCAACCCCGAAGCAAACGATAACGCGCACGGTGATTCGAAGTAGTGTGCTCTGGGATATCTAACTATTGCTGCCATGAGGTCGATAAGATCGCTTGCATTCACTATAATGCTCTTTTCGTACTTCGCTGCCAAGGCTTCTCGATATATTTTCCTTGGAAGGCTCTTTTCTTCCTGTGTGAGTACCAGCTGAGAGACGTAAGGTGGGAGTAGGTCCACCTTACGGATGAGCTCGCCGATGTCAACAAGCCCGGTCTAGGACTCCTTTCGGGAATGAACGGAGTTTCGCGTTGCCCACTTGCCGAAAAAATCCAAATTCGCGAACGAAACGGCACGTCGCCCGGCTACATTTGGGCTTTTTCAAGGAATGACTCCTACGACTGCTCGAGGTTTTCTTGGCCAGCGACGACGCCTTTCTCTGAATGACCTTCCATACACGCTTAAGGTCCTTCCTGATGGTGCCATCGTTGTGGCCGGGACGGTATGCTTGCATCCATTCTCGCCTTACTCGCCGGACATTCTTGTTCAGAGAGCCTGGATGCAGGGTTCTCAAGACCTCAAGAACCTGGGCCGGGTCTTTGATGTATTCTAGACAAATCGCACACTTGGTCTTCGATAGTTTTGTCTCGCTTGCGCGCGAAGACATGGAAGCACGTGGGGAAGGATTTTTGGAGGGTGACCTTCCTGTCGACGTTGTTCCTGCTAATCGACATGCCGCTGCTATCGGAAACGGGCTGGAGTTGATGCATATCGTACGTCCCGATCACGTGGGTACCGCTGCTATGGGCGGCAGCCATGATCATGCTTAGGGTCTGGAGAGGCATATTAGCAGCTTCTTCGATGATGATTACGTCGACCTTGAGCGTTCGTATCAATCCCGCCGTCTTCCTCAGGTAGAATTGGAGCTGGTGTTCAGCGGTCTATGCACTGCACCCGGATGGCAGATTTGGGTAGGACGTGCGCAGGCTGTTCGTGGGAGTCAAGACAATCCTTGCTTCGAAGATGGCCGTGGTAGCGCGGATAGTGCAATAACTTTTCCCGGCCCCTCCAGGTTCTCCGGTCATAGCGCAGACGATCCTTGAACCTTACGGAGACAACAAGCCGCGGAATAAACTTTCTAGCTTCGATCGTGACTCGGTCTCGCATATTTCCGGCCACAGATCGCGCTTGGTGTTCTTGCCGAGACGACGCCAGGCATCGTGCGCGCCTTCCATCGAATTGAAGCCGGTCCCGATGCCATCCCACGGCGGGATCACTAAAAACGGGGGGTTTAGTGGGCAAGGAATTTTCCTCGTTGCCGGAGGTAACACATCTAGCGATAGCTTGACCACGATGCTTTCGAACACCCTTCTCTCCCCACATAGCGGGTTCTTCAAAGCTGGTTCAAATTTGAGAGTGCCGTGAATTTTTTCGTCGCCGCTAAACAGATGGTCGAAGCGGAGTCTCATCCTTTCTTGTACCGACGAAGATCCCGTGAAGAATACCGCGTCACACTGGTAGCTAAAGTCGGACGCTCCGCATGATTCGAGGGCGTTCCTCGCCTCCAACACTCGCAATCGAGTTTCGTCGAGGATGAGGGTTCCTAACGCCCAGAAGCCATCTCTATACCAGGTCCGTTCTGCGTCGAAACAACGGTATGCATCACCGGTGCGAAGTGACTTGATTCCAAGGTCCCCTTGTCCCGTCCGAAGCTCGGCCTTGACGCGATCGNACGCGCCGCATAGTTCGAGAGCGTTCCTCGCCTCCAACACTCGTAATCGAGTTTCGTCGAGAATGAGCGCACCTAACTCCCAGAAGCCATCTCTGTACCAGGTCCGTTCTGCGTCGAAACCAAGGAATGCATCACCGGTGTGAAGTGAGTCGATTCCAAGGTCCCCTTGTCCCGTACGAAGCTCGGCCTTGACGCGATCGACTTCGCACAGGACAGGGACAATTTTTCCACCCACAGCCGAAGCCTCGTCACTGCTCGTAACCATGACGGCACCTATCCTGTCTGCGTATCTCTGCTGCAACAATCCGCTGGCCCGCACGAGTATTCCTTTTTTGAATCGGCGTGCACAGCCGGCATCCTCGCGGACGGGATCACCCAGCTCATGCGCGAGCAGGTCTCTCACAAGTTTGGGTATGTGGCACCTGCTGACCATTCTGGACGGTCGCACGAAGTGGGTTACACACTGGCGAGGCGCGGTGTCGATGAGTCGAGGTAACGCTTGTAGCTTCGACCGAAGANCGAAGCTCGGCCTTGACGCGATCGACTTCGCACAGGACAGGGACAATTTTTCCACCCACAGCCGAAGCCTCGTCACTGCTCGTAACCATGACGGCACCTATCCTGTCTGCGTATCTCTGCCACAACAATCCGCTGGCCCGCACGAGTATTCCTTTTTTGAATCGGCGTGCACAGCCGGCATCCTCGCGGACGGGATCACCCAGCTCATGCGCGAGCAGGTCTCTCACAAGTTTGGGTATGTGGCACCTGCTGACCATTCTGGACGGTCGCACGAAGTGGGTTACACACTGGCGAGGCGCGGTGTCGATGAGTCGAGGTAACGCTTGTAGCTTCGACCGAAGACGGGCGTCACGCCCGCATTAACGAATGCGTCGGGTTCTTCGAGCGCGTCCAGATTTATGATGTACGGGATCCAATCCTCAATATCGTGGCCATCGAACTCCGCCACTTCATGCATGTGGCCGAAAACGGGCATCGTCGCCATGTTCGTTGGAGCGGCCGTGTGGGTCCCATTGATGTCGCATTGCTAGTCTTCCCTCCCGTAGGAACTCCCGGACACGTCCTCTGCCCCGACGATCGGCCCTCGCCAGCATACCTCAAGGAGGGCGCGCAGAGACGGACTGTACTGGCTCGATACTCGAAAACCAATACCCCGCGGTAGAACTTCAGACCCAGGGCATTATGCAGCTCGATCAATGGTGTTGACTGGTCGCGCTCGAAGTCATCGGGATCGAGCCCACCCATGCTCGCGCTGCACCAGGTTTGGATGTTTGCTCCATGCGCTGGTATGGACAGTGAATCCCAGCGACTTAAGTTCGTGAGTTTACCCCTGCAAGAGACCCTAGCGAGGTGGAGGTGGAGCATGAGTTCGTCGAGGGTCGTTCCTGGAGGCGTGTACCACGTCTTGAACTCTGATTTTTTTCTCCCATACTTCCGCTTTTCTACTGGCTGTCGGTTGTGGTCCCCCCCGTTTGGTTGATGGCCATGATATCACTCACAATGTCAGCGACACACGAGCAGGTCTTGGTGCCAAAACCAAACGTTTCTGGTTCCTCTTCTTCCTCGGTCATCTCAGACATTCGACGGAACTCGCACGCTGTACTCGATTGCCACGTCTAGAGACGATCCAAACCTGTCTCTCCAAGGCCCCTCGAGCACAAGCCGTTACACGCGTCCCTCACGAACCCCAACGTGTACTTTTCTTTTTTTGTTCTCCCATCATCGGATTCTGTCGTCTGCCCCTCTGGCCCCTATCCTCCACTTCTACTAGCTAGACGACCCAACCGGGGTCACATAGGAGGGGGCGGCTGGACCCCCTCCTGCGGTTCCTGCCTGATGTATTTTTATCGCGAGAAGGGTACAGCAATCCCTTCCCTCGCGACATACGAAATCGAATATGGTTTACTAACAACGAGCTTTGCAACACGTCGCTTTCATCCTAGACCAGGATATATTTAGTGAGAAAAAAACTCACTCTTCCGGGACTCGAACCCATGACCTGGCCCTTGGCAGGCTGCGAGGTTACCCACTAGACCACCGGGGCGACCGGTCACTGTACACTGTGGGCGGTCGGAGGTTCGTTTTCCCGTCGGATGGTCCAAGAATATTGGCACCAGTGCCCCGATGTGACCACACCACCACGCTGACCTTGGTCATTATAGAGCCAATTTTCGAGATGGAGTAATGTCAAGGTGGGTGGTTCTGTATCCCCCGAAACCCATGTGTCGAACTCTATTTCCCCGATGTCTCGCTCCAGTAGAATCAAATAGAGGTTGCGGAAGTAGTTCCCACCGTCAAAAGCGTTCTTGCTTTGTACAGGCGCGCCCTGTTTGGTCGACCACCACGGGATGAGATCATAATCGCACCCGTGGGATCTACATCGCGGAATCCAAACCTTCTTCTCTCCCGTGCTTTTAGCAGGTCGACTTGACTGTCACGCCAAGCGTCGGCGATGAGGAGAGCGAGACAGGCTCCGGGAAGCTGTTTTGCCATTTTTTGCCGAACGCGGTGATGGGGGCTTATCTCACGACTCTGCGCCCGAAGGTCTTTATATTAAGCTGTCTGAAAAAGGGGCTCTGGGAGTCGATACCAGATCGGACCTGGAGGCTCAAGAGAGATCGGGATGCCGGAGTCGACGTCGATCCTCCTGCCAGCTGACGCCCAGCAGAGGATTACTCGCCAGGTATCGTCGGCCGCTGACACAACCAGCTGTCCAAGGCCACCACCCTCTACATCTACAAACGCTGTGCGCCAAGCCTCAGCGTCACGCGGGTGGACCAGGTCTCTCTGCAGCACCATCCTCGCCCAAGTTTGAAAAGTGTACAGGTTAGGATCTCCTCCGAGGGGGTGCGAGTTGAACCACATGTGTCCCGGCCCCGACGAGGAAGGGAAGGACCCCGCGCCGAAGACGGCCTGGCGCCTATAGGTGACCCCTCTAGGCCCCATGTACCGCCACCCGTTGCTCCTGCCTGCGAGGGGTGCGGCCTGGTCTACCTGCTCCACGTAGCACCACCGGTAGCTGGTGGCATGTGATGATGATACAGGTGCCGTGGTTGCCCGTGCCATCCTCTCTTTGAAATGAGCCAACATATTTTTTCTCTTTTGTTACCCGAAGCGTCAACCACGGTGGTGGCACCGTTGACTGGTGACAATAATAATAGTATATATGTCTCTCGATGACTGTGTGGTGGAGACGCGATTGGAATGTAGAGAATGCCTCTTCTCCTGTGAGGGAAGGACGTAGTTATGAGCGTGTGGGTGTTTCCTGGCGACGATTGCTCCCCGTCAAGATTTGTCCCTGCTGTGTGTGCCTTTTTTTTATTCAAAGAGCGTCCGTCCATCGTGTGGATGCGATAGATAATACCACGAGAAGAGGAGAGGGAGTGGTGGGTTCAACACCACCCAGCCCAGGAATTTTTCGGTGCGGCCAGGTGATAAATAAATGCTTTCGTCCAGGACACGAATGATTGTACTATACGTGTGGTCTGTGGTTCCCCCGAGTGACTGAGGCCATCAACCAAATCAGTCGTCCACGGCGAATGTAAGGTTTTCGAGTTTTCCCCGAGAGACGGCGTCATGACCGTGGCTGACGTCATTCGCCGACCATGGAATTCTCGACCAAAGGAAATTCCTATAAAAAAAAATGAACAATCAGAAAATGCGGGCACATTTTCTCTTTCTGTGTGTAGACTACTTGTAGCGCCACAATAGATAGACCTGGGACACACTACCTAATTTCACAATAATTCTGGTACTTCTTCTTGAGTTTCAATTATGGGTACGACCGCAAGTGTCCAGCATAACAGAGAAGAACACAATTGAGTGTAGCCCGTGCGCTGATGCAAGTGTCGGTTCTTAGTGAATTTCTTGAGCTATTTTTTCACGTAGAACTTCATCGCAACCTCCCTGTGATTACAAAAGCAACAGCTGTGGCGGCTGCGGTGCCGGCAACACAATAAATACCTATGGTTGGCGCAAAGTGAATACCCATTGAACACCGATGGTGTTCATTCCGACAGCAGCGCTTCAGGACTCGCTCAATCTAATAGCGTCGGCCGATGATCTTTTCAGGTTGCTGGAGCATTGCATACGCGCATACCAGACTTGGCATTGGCGTGGCCTGCTGTCGTACGCGCGAAAACTGGCGCGCAACGGGAGATCTTGGCGGCGACAACACGCGGACATGAGCGACAAGTATCCAGGGTATGAATTTCGGGTGATAACATCGCTCGGTCATACTGTGCCCCTCGCATGCGACGTACGATGTGTCTATATGTAGGGCTGCTTGTCTGGAGCGCGTGTCTTCCACCCTCACACGGTACTTTCATCCTTCAACTAAAGAGAGGCATCAGAGAGAAAAGCGTCAAGAGGGCATCGACGCTTGCAGTAGGTAAAACGTGAGCTCCCGTCGTTCAACCAGAGCGTGCTCCGATGGACTTTACGATTTCAATCGCCCGATAATATGGTGCCGTTCACGGGGGGAAATTTCGATCTCTACCGGTAGTTCGCAATGCTGCATCAGAGAACGACTCGGACCTTCCCCCCCTGCCCTCCCCCCCTATCCGCCCTTCATTCCCGTGAAGAAAAATGAAGAACGCATGATAAGTCGCATTCGAGCAGCCATCAACGGGAATCGGGACTTGCAGCACGGACTTTCGCCCCTTGACCAGCAACATGGGACGAAGGTGAAGAAAGTCATTGCCGAGGCCCTCAAGTCCAAGGACGTCGGGGATGGGTGCAACGTGGTCATGCATGCCGCAATGCTGGGCCGTGATTGCTCCTTTAAGTCGGCCGTCGTTGTCGTCAAGCAAAGAGTGAGTGAGCCTCGCACGAACAGCCCAAACTCCTTTGGGGGCCTGGGAAGAAATGGGGTAGGAACTATGTACCATAGATGCGAACCTCGCAAAAGTGGAGCCCAGTGTTACTTTCGACTCCCCGCGATTCTTATCATCATTTTCTGCCGCCAAAATCTGTCCGACATATTTACATAAGTCAGCTATGCCCGTTGTATTTTTCATGTTTGGAACCCATCCCTGCAGCTGGGACGGGGCGGATTTATCACGCCATTCCGTGAGTCAGACTTCAAAGGGGCCCCACTTTCGTTTCATGCAGCAGGAGGATTAAGCGCCGCGTGCTTCGAGTTCGTGTGCAAAGTCCTCCACAAAACCCTGGGGAGAAACGAGCTGAGACAGCAGGTTCAGGTCAGTTTCATGGTTCAAATTTATGCGAACCCTCCCGTTGATCACCGTGACTCGTCCTTATGACAAAAGCCAGTTTGGAAGGTCTTTTGGGACCTGGAAATTCTCGGAGGAAACTCACCGTTAGCCCCCCCCACACTCCTGCTTCACAACCCGACTGCCGGAACATGCCAGGCCATTGATCTAAAGGAAAGGTCGATAATCTTCCGCCCGGCTAAGAGCCAGGTAGCGAACGTATTCCAAGCGGTGATTCAAGCCTTCGATGGCGACGGAGGTGGATGCCCTCGAAATACGGACAACGGGGATCAAACGGAGGCTCCTCGCACGTCGTGGCTCCTCGCCGACGACCTTCCGGAATCCCCGGCACCTGAGGACAAATGAAGAGACAGGCCATTCGGAGCATTTGTGGTCGGAACGTGTTGTTGACTACAAAGGCATGACCGTCCTGCATGTGGCCTGTCGCTGGGGTTGCCCCGATATTGTGAAGCTGAAGGAGGCGTCGTTACAGGGGCCGGATTTCGTGCAAGACTTCCTGCGCATTGTGGATAACTCGGCAGGACTGCCCTAATGCACGCATTGCTACATGATCATGGGATTTACGCCCGTGAACTCGACAGTGTTGGCCCCATTCTCGGTGCTGGTAGACCGGGCCAACAACACGGAATATCCGAGAAGTTGGGGTGATTTACTCAACCCGCGAGCCCCAAGTGTAACTCTACGGCGCTGATGCACGCTGCATACGAAGGGCCGAAAAGGCTTGAAGTTGTCCAGGACTACATATGCTCCCTCGTCCAGAATGTACAACATGATCCGGCCACAAACCCATGCCACGCCGACTTGCGTCTCGAGTTGCGCTTGGAATCGAGCACGAGAGCCCCGAAAAAAAACTTGATCGATACGGAATCTTGGTGGCGTCGGCAGCGAGTGGTGGCCATTCCTGCGTGCTGGAAGACGTACTTGATGCAAATAAGGTGCGTTCGTTGTGCAGTCCAGGTTGACCATCGGGCCAGTCTAGAACTTGCTAGAGAACGCCAGAGGGGTTTGAGTCCATGCGGTTTGATGTGTTTCTAAGGCATCAAGTGGAGTTCGAGGCATCACGTAGTAGCTTAATAGGAAAGGAATGTACAGTAACACCGTTGCCGTCTCTCCGATTATTGCGCGTGTATGCTCTCTACCACTGCGCGACCCCATTGCCCCTAGGCCGACGTATTGCGACGTCATGGCGGCGACTACGATGTCCTGCGCCGAACCAACAGCGAGCAGAATAACTTGGAAATGAACGTGGTTGGGGCGGTAGTCAACATGGACACACTCTTGACGGTGGTGATGTCTCCTCGGAGTGTAATAGCGGTGAAGCGGGCCATCGAGCTCATCACAATCCATCTATCCGATTCTCTTGAGGTAAGATTCGTCGGGTTATGTACATTTTTTTACCATTTCATGGACACGTCCGTGGACGTTCATGGATGTTTTCCGTGGGCATATCCCTGGACATGTCCGTGGACAATGTCCATGGACATGTTTCTGGACTTGTCCGCGGACGTCCACGGACATGTCCATGGACGTTGTCCACGGACGTGTCCACGGACGGGTAAGCGTGTTCGGAAGTACATTGTCCACAAACAGATCGCGTTTCCTTTTGTTCATCTTGACGCGGACCCGCCCCCCTGCTATGGGTCTCCCACATTTTCGGGGTTTTGATAATCCGCCCGCCCACGAGCAGCCCATGGACAGTCCATGGGCAGCTCATGGTGCGCACACCATGGGCTGCATTTTTGCCCTCGACGGGCCGCCCATGGTCTTGCCCACGGGCAAGCCTACAATGCCACCGTGGGCTGGCCATGGGTTGTGCCCATGGGCACCCGGACATGTGCAGCTCATTGTGCGGCAGCCCGCCACGACGAGCATGTCAGGCATACCAGTGGACCGCCCATCGTGGGCAAAATTACAGGGAAATGCGGTTTGGCCAGGATCCTTGTATGGTTGGCGAAACGTTTTGGCTACAGCCCGTAATGTACCAACAAAATGTACGTTTCCGTGATCCCCATTATCAAGACGACCTAGGAAAAAAAGGAACCGTGAAAGCGTGAAGGTACTCTCCAACAATATTGTAGAAAAAAATGAACGAAAGCGCGGCTGCTTGGGGTCGAACCCCGGCCCTCGTGAAGAAAGGGCGCACGCATACTTTTGTTACACCGTCCATGGGACGCTCATGGGTCACCCGTGGGTCACCCATGGGCCGCCCATGCGTGCTTCATGGCCGGCCATGGGCTTTCCGTGGGCTGACCCATGGGCATGCCCATGAGCGGCCCATGGGCGGCCCATGAAGTGCCCACCGTGGGCACTTCAACCTAGAAGTTCGCCACCGGCATATCAACCTAGAACTTAGCGACCTTTACATCAACCTAGAACTTAGTCACCAGCGCCAACCTAGCACATATCATGTGGGCTTGGGTTTAGGGTTACGGTTAGCGCTATAAGGTTATTTTCCGCTGTAGTGCCCGTTCCAAAGCGGACAATCTATTGTTTAGGAGTACGCTGATTCGGTTGAAGGGCTCTCATTGGCCACCCACGGGTTGCCCATGGGTTGCCCATGGGCCGCCCATGAGCTGCCCACAGGTTCCCCATGGGTTGGCCATGGGCCGTCCATTGTCAGCGTAATTTCGCGATGCACTAGCAGCAGCACGATGCTGCAGATGCCAGGAGGCTGTGTAGCCTACCTCAGAGGTTCACGCTCTGTGCGGCTCCAACCGCGAGAGACTTGGAATGGAAATATGAACATTAATTGCTGACTCCCGAGTCAGATTGATGTTGCTGGTACTGAAGAGGAGTGAGAAGAGTGGGCGAGCTTAGGGCTGCACCACTCTTCTCGAATACCGGACAAATAAGCCAATCACATGAAAGATCCAGAATGCTTCCAGAATGATTTCTGGAAGCCCTCCTACGTTTTAGAAGAGTATCAACTGCAACCTAGATCTAGAACGCTTACAGAAGCTTACAGAAGGAACCAGAAGTTTCCAGATAGGCTTCCAGAAGCTTCAGAAGGAACCAGAAGTTTCCAGAAGGCTTCCAGAAGCTACACACGTTCTACATAGATATCCCGGTCAACCTTGACCTAGCATGCTTCCGGAATATTTCTATAACAAGAGAACACATGCCAAGGAGAGATGGATTATTTTCTGTTGCTACGCAGACTAGTTGCTGCAATCGTATTCAAAGGTCAAACCGTGTCCGACTACTGGTGGTCTCGACGCACGATTTTCCTGACACGACCCCTCGATCAAGCAACTAATTCACAATGGTCGACGGCATCACCATATCCTTGTCTACCTCGACCCCTCCGTTGGCACCGTATCGAAAATAAATTCCTTCTGGTATGGAAGGGAGCTTCACAGATCTTCGATCAACACGAGAAGTCCTTGATCTGCTGAATGATGGAGGCGAATCGGTGCTTTGGGAGGTACTTGGTCGCGATATCAGCCAACTGGTGCTCGCTGGGCCGGTGGTGAAGAGTGATTTGTCCCCGTAGTACTAGCTCCCGGATGAAAAAGTACCTCAGGGCCACGTGCTTCGTGCGTTGAGAGTGCATGGCATTCCCGGCCACTGTCAGCGCTCCGGTGCTGTCGCTGTTGATGGGAACCGATCCGAAGGTCTTGAAGTTGAGTTCCGTCATAAAATTTGAGATGTAGACCGCCTCTCTGGCTGAGTAGCTAAGTGCTTGAATCTCGGCTTCGACCGTGCTTTGCGCGGTTAGAGTTTGAGTCTTCGCACCGTAGCTGATGAGTCCTCCAGCCAGAAAGAAGAGATATCCCGTGGTAGATCTTCCGTTGTCGGGGTTTGCTCCGAAGGATGAATCCGTAAACGCCGCTAGCCGAAACTGTCCTCTCTTGTAGACGATAGGAAGAACTGGATTACCCCGAAGGTATCGCAGAACGTGCTTGGCTGCTGTCATGTTCACCTGCGCTGGGTTGCTGCAGGCCTTGGAAAGTTGTAGGGCAGCGTAGGAGAGGTCGAATCGCGTGCACTGGGCCAGGTAGAGGATGCTTCCTGTAGATTTTCTTGTCCGTGGGTCCTAGGATTTGGTCCTAAGGTTGATTCGTGGAGATTTCCGCTCCGTATCCAGGAGTGCTCACTGGGTTGGCCTCTTGCATTCCGAACCGCTCCAGAAGTGTGTTCACGTAGTGCTCCTGTGAAATGGCCAGGGTTCCTTGCTCGTAGTCTCGCTGCACGTCGATCCCGAGGATCCGCTTTACCTCTCCCATGTCGGTCATCTCGAATCGATCCGTGAGCTCCTTCTTCTTCTGGTCCACGAGCTGCTGGTCTCCTCCTGTGATAAGAATGTCGTCTACGTAGACCGTGAGAATCACGATGATGTTGCCGCTGGAATACACGTACACGCAGGGGTCGGATTGAGTCCTTTTGCCATCCGAACACCGTGAGGGATTTGTTCAGGGTGTCGTTTCAGAGCGCAGGCGACTGCGATAGGCCGCAGAGGCTCCGTTCTAGTTTGTACACCATGGGTTCTCCCGTCGCGGAGTTCTTGGCGGATATACCGGGGGCGGGTCTGACGTACACATCTCTGTCGCAGAGGGCGTTCAGGAAGGCGCCGACAACGTCCAGTTGTTAGATGGGCCAGTTGTTGCGGCAGCCAATGGCGCACGTCATGCGAATGCTCCCGATACGGCATACTGCTGCGTAGCTGCGTCCGTAGTCCTGTCCTGGCTCTTGACGATGTCCTCCGACTACCAGGCGAGCTTTGAAGCGTCCGTCCAGCTGTTTCTTGAAGACGAATTTCGTTCCGAGGATCTTCTCTTCCTTGGGAACGCGGCTGAGGGGCACCAAATTGTAGACGTTGTGTTCCCGCAGCTTGTCCATTTCCTTGCTGCACGCTCCTTTCCATTCTTCGCGCTGGGGAGAGCTCATGGCTTCGTCGTAGGTGTTGGGAATTTTGATCGCTTGGTTCGTCTCCTCCAAGATCCCGTGGTGTTCGTGAGTGGTCGTGACGTAGGCGTGAGCACGCGGCACCGTGAAGGGGTCTTCCGCAACGTGGGCGAAATCCTCAGTATCGCCAGGGCATGGGAGCTGGGCTTGATCGGCTATCTCAGCCAGCTGAGTGAAGGAAAGACCGGATGGCTCTACGCGGCCCGTTGTAGCATGGGCTCGACCGCGGTCGTTCATGGTGACTTCCAGATTGGCTGGAACCAAGTTGACGTCGATATGATCGTCGCTGGTGGGCTTCCCGCGCGTGCTGGCTCTGGTGACTTGCAGGCGCCGCATGCCGGAGGATCCAGTTGATGCAGAAGTGTCCGGTTCAGTCGGGTTCGACGATGATGGACTGGGGCTAGATGCGTGGGCCTCGGATGACGATCCATCTGGCGTCGATGGGAGATGTGGTGATGGAGCTTCCCCGTCGCCGAGATTTTGCCCGTGTCCATGTTCGTCCTCGTGCCCGTCCAGTTCTAGGCGAAGCTCCTCCCGAGCGAGATTGTCTTGCTGCATCTTCCGGACTTCTTGCCGAAGAAGTTCGTCCTGCGCCGTGAAGTCCAGGGCGCTCGTCGAGTGGGGGCTGTCCAGCAGGGAGGTGAAGCTCAGCACGTCGCTCTCGTACCCGTTTGCTTCAGTGGAATACTGGAAGGGCACTGAGCGGGGTGGAGATTCGATGAAAGTCACATTCCGGCTCTCGACCACGGCCCCGTTGGATGGATTCAATACCCGGTAGGTCTGGCTGTCGAGGCCGAAACCACATAGCTTGCCTTCGAAAGCTCTGTCGTCCAGCTTCTTTCGGTATCTCTCGTGGTGTACGAAGGCGCGCGCTCCAATGACCCGAAGTCCCGAGAGATCAGGTGACTTATTGTGCAACTTCGAGTATGGCGTAGCTCCTCCCAGTGCTGAGTGTGGGGACCTGTTCAACAGGTATGCTGCAGTCAGCATTAACTCCCCCCACATGGACGGCGGAAAATCTCCATCCTTCAGAAGACACCGGGTGACTCCGGCCAGGGTTTGTCCGTCCCGTTCCGATACACCAATTTGTTGAGGGGTGTTGGTGGCGGCGTATTCGAGCTTGATAGCTGAATTCTTGCAGTAGTCCCGAAATTCGGATCCGGTGTTCTCGCCTCCCTTGTCGCAGCGGATGGTCTCGATCCGGTAGCCTCCTGCCGCTGCGACGCACATGTTGTACGTGTGCACCGCCTCGGTCGTGTCAGATTTTTCGTGCGAAGCAGGTAAACTTCTTTCATCTTCGTGTAGTCGTCGGTGATCTTGCACGCGTACGGGAAGGAGCCTCAATTATAGTTCGCAGGTGGATGAACAGGCCCCATGTTGTCGATGACCACAAGCTGTCCAGGCCGTGATAGTTCGCGAGTCGATTGCTTCGGGTGGGGGGACTGCTTGTGTTTCGCGATCTGGCAGACCCCGCAAGGGGAGAGACTGTCGCGATAGTCCACCCCGGTACCCGTGTCCTTCCGAAGGATGTCCAGGCTCCGAGCATTGAGATGTCCAAGCCTCCTGTGCCAGGTGTCCGCGCTCACTAGCGTAAAGCAGACGGCGTTCGCCGTGTGGGTCTATGACTGCTTCTGAACGTGAAGTCGAGGGTGCACATGCCTTGGTCTCGCGGATCTTGTGTGAGTGGAATTACCTTGTTGCCGCTGCGACGCACATGTTGTACGTGTGCACCGCCTCGGTCGTGTCAGATTTCTTGCGAAGCAGGTACACTTCTTTCATCTTCGTGTAGTCGTCGGTGATCTTGCACGCGTACGCGAAGGAACCTCCTTTATATTTCGCGGGTGGATTAACAGGCCCCATGTTGTCGATGACCACAAGCTGTCCAGGCCGTGATAGTTCGCGAGTCGATTGCTTCGGGTGGGGGGACTGCTTGTGTTTCGCGATCTGGCAGACCCGGCAAGGGGAGAGACTGTCGCGATAGTCCACCCCGGTACCCGTGTCCTTCCGAAGGATGTCCAGGCTCCGAGCATTGAGATGTCCAAGCCTCCTGTGCCAGGTGTCCGCGCTCACTAGCGTAAAGCAGACGGCGTTCGCCGTGTGGGTCTGTGACTGCTTCTGGTGGGGCACGAGGGATTTCGTGCCAGATGGCTGGACGTTCTGCTCGAACGTGATGTCGAGGGTGCACATGCCTTGGTCTCGCGGATCTTGTGTGAGTGGAATCACCTTGTCTTGGATAGTGAGGTGCGGAGTGCTCTCTTCGACGACGCAGCGCAATCCCTTTTTCAGGAGGGAGGTGGGAGAAAAAATGTTGCGACCAAGTCCAGGAACGATGAGTCCCTGAATCCGCACGCGCAATTGCTGTCCTCGATTGTCCTTGACGGTGCAGTGTAGGATGCCCGTGGCCGTGCCTTTGAGTTGTCTTTCTCCGGCCACGTCCACGATCTTTGGAGAGTTTCGCTGGGTGTAATCGTGGAGGTTTCCGTCGGGGATGAGGCGATTGTCAAACATGGTCTCCGATGCTCCCGTGTCTACCAGCAGGCCCACCCCGGTGGAGCTCGCGGCGAAGTTGCGCNCCCTGAATCCACACGCGCAATTGCTGTCCTCGATTGTCCTTGACGGTGCAATGTAGGATGCCCGTGGCCGTGCCTTTGAGATGTCTTTCTCCGGCCACGTCCACGATCTTTGGATAGTTTCGCTGGGTGTAATCGTGGAGGTTTCCGTCGGGGATGAGGCGATTGTCAAACATGGTCTCCGATGCTCCCGTGTCTACCAGCAGGCCTACCCCGGTGGAGCTCGCGGCGAAGTTGCGTCCTGAGATGCGGGAACACGTGCCGAACATGAAGCCGCTGTCAAAGGCGTCCTCGTCCCGGGTGAAGTCGACAACTGCCACTTCATTGTTTGAGTCGTGCTTGTTGGACGCCGACGAGCAGTGAGTGCAGTTGGAGCACGCGGTGAATGCTTTACTTGAGTCCTTGGTGTCTTCCGGGCGCTTTCCTCCTTGCTGGTAGCATTCCTCGTCCGAGTGAGACGTGGTGTTGTGCTTGGAGCACCACTTGGTAGCTCCGGCGGGCTTCGTTTTCTTCTTCGCCCTGTTCTTGATCTTGGGGCAGTTCCTCCTGATGTGCCCCGGCTCGTAGCAGCTGTGGCAGATGATGTCAGACGCGGTCGTTGCCATGGCAAATCCTCGACCAGCTATGCGTCCCTTTCATCTCTTGCGCGATTGTTCGTCCAAGAAGATGTTGCGCATGGTGGATTGCATGTCCAGGACGTTGAAGGTTGGGTCTCTGAACACCATCAGTTTGACGTCCTTGTATTCGTCGGAGAAGCCCTGTACGCAGATGTCCTTGAAGCGGCGGTCGGAGATGGGTTCTCCCATCTTATCCAGCTGGGTGCGAAGTAGGTGCTTCTGGTTGAAGTAGTCGTCGGGATTTTCACCAGGGTTCATGGGGTTGTTCTCCAGCTCCTCCATCTTGGCCCTGATGACCTCGTCCGTTACCCTGTCATAGTTGTTGCAGAGCTCCTCGAAGGCAGCTTGTCCGTCGCCGCTGATGCCAGTGTCGTCTTCGTGCTTCTGTATCGACAAGGCGGCTGGAAGTTCCACTAGGAGGAAAAGAATGGCGTAGAGATCTTCGTTTGCACTTGTGTAGGAGTCGAAGGCCGCTGTGCCTGCGGGATCTGGCTTCCTTTGTTTCTTCAGCAGTGGCAGGATGTCCTTCCTGGTCACACCTAACACCACGCAGAATTTCCTCATCCATGTCTTGAACTCAGCTGGGTCCTTTCCGTCGAATTTCTTGAGGCCTTTGATCACGGTTGCCAGGTTCGTAGAACTATCGCTGGCGAACGCGCTTCCACCTCCTGTGTTGCTCGTTGCAGTATCCATTGCTCGTTCCAGCTTTATTTTCTTCGTCTTGATAAAAGTACTTCCTGCTGTAGGAGTAAGGTTGCTCGTGGTACTACTGCCTGTACCCGAGACTTCCCCACCCCGTTCCTGCTACTGATATAGAGGACTCCGGATGTGGTTTTCTTGTTTCCGATCCCGCTCCTGCTACTGATACAGAGGACTCCGGTTGTTGATCGCCTCCACTGATGATACAGTGTAGTTCCTTGTACACCCGATGCGTATGCCGCTCGAGACTCCCGCGCACGTGACCCTCGCTGCTAGTTCACCACAGAGATACCCGCTACTGCCACAGGGGTGGTAACGTGTGTATATGACGTGAACCCTCAACACCTTGGTGTGGATGACCAAGTTTGCGCGTCTGCTTGTGTTGCCGTTGACCGATGATGGCGTTGCAATCTCCAGAAATCTCCGAAACCAGGTACTCTCGTTGTCCACGGATGAAGGTTGATGTCCCGAGAAGAGGTTGCCTTGATCTTCCCGTGATGTTCGCAGCTCGTAGTGTGTGCGTTAGCCGAAGCTCATAACCTGTCGGCGTAATTTCGCGATGCACTAGCAGCAGCACGATGCTGCAGATGCCAGGAGGCTGTGTAGCCTACCTCAGAGGTTCACGCTCTGTGCGGCTCCAACCGCGAGAGACTTGGTATGGAAATATGAACATTAATTGCTGACTCCCGAGTCAGATTGATGTTGCTGGTACTGAAGAGGAGTGAGAAGAGTGGGCGAGCTTAGGGCTGCACCACTCTTCTCGAATACCGGACAAATAAGCCAATCACACGAGCTGCAACCTAGATCTAGAACGCTTCCAGAAGCTTACAGAAGGAACTAGAAGTTTCCAGATAGGCTTCCAGAAGCTACACACGTTCTACGTAGATGTCCCGGTCAACCTTGATCTAGCATGCTTCCGGAATATTTCTAGAACAAGAGGATACATGCCACGGAGAGATGGATTATGTTCTACTGCTACGCAGACTAGTTGCTGCAATCGTATTCAAAGGTCAAACCGTGTCCGACTACTGGTGGTCTCGATGCACGATTTGGCCGCACCCACGACAGCACAGCGGCGTCAAGCTACGGTACGCAGAAACTACCTTGTGATTGACACGGCGAGAGGTCAATCGAGCCAAAATCAAAGCTGGGACTGGTACCGTTGAACGCACATCGATGGCATCGATGGACAAGTCACGAGACGTTCTTCTCATGATTGCACAACACATCGATCGATATGTGCGTCTTTCCAAAACCTACTACCAGGAATCCGTTCGTCATGTGCGCCGTCGCGTCGAGGTACACAAGGCCGACACAGACCTCCCTATGCATCGAATCGGGCTACGTCGTTTGCAGATGGACGCGCTCAGCCTGGAGGCAGGATCATAATCCATTCTACCTCGATAGAAACGAACCACATGGAACGAAACCTCCGCGAAGTGAACGGGCTTGTAGCAAATTGCCCGACCTCAGGCTCAAGGGTCGAAAGCCAATCGCTTCCAACCAGAGCGCTAGACACGGGGCGCACGTGGTACCAACCCTCCGGGCGTCTAGCTTACACCTAATCGGATATCCGATCCCGCGTCGCATTACTTAGAAACACACAAGGCTGAACCGGATGGTGTGATGGTATTCTGGAAGCGCAACATGCCTTCACCCTTGAGCTGGCCAAATGTATTCCTCTTCGTGACCTGGGCGTTGAACAAAGACACAAATGTCTCACCGACAAACACCTAGACACGCTCAAAACCATCGCAGTGTAGTGTGCGTGGAAGGTGTGTGGTCCGTTCAGGACCTGTTGTGCATATCTGCAAGTCTGCACATTGGTATTTTTCTGGGGGTAGGGTTGGTCCGAAATATTGAAACGTACGCCGGCAATCACCTAGCGCACAGAGGTCTGTGGACAAGATGTACGATTCAAATTACTCTCTCTATTTATCCCGCCCAATACACGGAAAACGTTCGTTTTCGCTTGATAAACAACATACCGATTTAGCAGGGATGGCAAACGCTTCTTCTCTCTCGACAATCCCCAGAATCATTATCCTTTCACTTCCCCCCCCCAAAAAAAAGAAACGGACCTAACTAGGCAATTATCACGATCGAAGGTCGATGACCGTTTCGTTTTTTTGTCATGGGGTATAGAACTGCTCAAGGTCGACGGCGACGACGAGCCAGTTGTACTGGAGCGCCTCCGTGCCATCTTCGTCGAAGTGTGGAATGGGGGAGAGATGCCGCAGGAGTGGAAGGATGCCATCATTAAGGTGCTGTACAAGAAGGGTGACCGTTCGAACTGCAACAACTACAGGGGCATCTCGCTGCTCTCGCATGTAGGCAAAGTACTCGCCAAGACCATCACCAACCGCCTG
>CACKRE030002554.1:214601-229122 GCA_902602495.3 Ectocarpus sp. CCAP 1310/34 | reverse complement strand
TTTTCTTGTATTTTATCGCTCTGCTGACCCTTGGGGTCCATTTTATTTTGGTATACCTTTTCTAGGTACGTTAGCCTGTGACCACGGAAATTGGCCGAGTCAAGTGATGGATTAGTACGGAGAGATTGAGACAGAAGGAGGTACTGGATAGAGAGACCGGGATGGTTTTTAATGTGAAGACAACAACAACAACAACAACAACAACAATAGTAACTGACCTTTTGAATAAAGGTCGGAAATATTTTCGCTCGACAACCCCGCCAATATTCCTTTTTCGGAATAAGAAGACAGCGGTTTTTCGCGAGATAACAACAAGCACTGTCGAAAATTCAGATTTTCTGCCAGATTCAATTTTGCGGGCCTAAAACATCTTGAATTTGGCATGGCGTAGTTTCTATTCACCACTGGTTTTGTTAGAACAGTAATTCTCGCGTAGATGCTGCGAGATCTCTAGCAGCATGGCTGAAATTCGGTCCAACTCGACATACTTCAAATTATCCCGAAACGGAAATGCCCAAATGTCTACATGAACCATCCGAACCGAGTGTCCTCATTGCATCACTCAGGACGTTTATGCTATGAGTGGAGAAATGTCCCATGCCATATCAATCCCACATACACGGGATGGGGGTAGAACTTTAAGTCATGTTCGGCGACGGTGGATCAGAAATACACTGCTCATCTTGACCCGTACCTCAGATTTTGGACGAGCTGCCTCACACGGTGAGGGGGGCTGGCCTGGCGTGTGGGGCTCATGACATGTTCTCCTCGGGCTGAAGAAGAGCCCAGACACGCAGAAACAACACGAGCAACTGGCCGCCAAGCTTGGTTTTCTGGTGATGGTAAGATGCTTGCGCTCTTTTGTGCCACCTGAACGACCGGCTTATCTGCGTTGCACGTATCTTGCCGGTACTGAAGTTGTGGACGAACAAATACGATCGTGCTCATGGCTAAGACCGAATAAAGACCGCGTGCGGCTCCAACGTGTTACCCGTACTATCAACTCGCCGACGGAATCGTGGGGTTGACATGTTGCGACCCTTCCGCGTATTAATAAAGTGAGACTAGTTTGCCTGAAGCTCCCAACCCTGACCCATACAACGCCAGTGATCACCAGCCTCATCACAAGCACCCGGCGCAGCCACTCGTCCGGTGTTGTAGGTGGTGCATTGCACCGCCCAGGCTTGTCAGCTCACCCTGATACCTCCTCGCATTTCCTGCTGCTTGATCTATCAGCAATGGATGCTGGAGCCCATGACAGTCTCGGAACGAGCTCCAGAAGACTGGAGGTGAACCTTGGCTAGGTGTCAGCTTCTTTGTCGAGCTGGATCGAGGGCAGGGCAAAGTTTCCCCCGTGGTCAAACCCGTTTTGCCGCACGCAGAAATCTGACGGACAGGGGTACAAGTTCCGAAACGATTGAGTGCCGAAATGATTGACCAGAGATTGCGATAGATCCGGGCCACGAACTGGTTGTTTTGGCTCCCAACGTTCGGGTAAGCAGGCATGCGGCAACCTCTCAGTTTTAAGCCACCAACGTTACTATATACTGGCGAACGTTGGCACTCTCGAACTCGCTCTGGTGTCGGGACAAGGGGGAGGACACCTGCCGACCTGCCTGGATGCCGACGTGGGACATGGACGGCCCTGAGTTTATCGATCCGCTGCAGCGTGCCCTAGACCGAGGCTCAGGGGCTCTAGAGTTCGTGCACAACCCCTAGTGTGAGCTACACAAATATGCTGAAGTAAGCATAGTGTTCCTTCCCGGCCATGAACCCCTTTCTGACAATGATTAAACGCTATCCGACGTATATTCTGCTCGCAACCTGGCGAGTACTGCGTGTGTCCCTGTCCTTCACCAGATGTTCCTTCCCTCCTAACCCGTTTTCTTTCTGTACTTGCAGACTAGGTTACATGCATGAAGTGTTCGGGGACGCTTCCTGCTTGGACCGCCCGAACTCCGTTTTCTTACAACGTGGGCGAAAACCTCTACACATACACGATGCATGACTCCGGGGATCCCTGCAAAATACCCAACGAGAAGAAGCTCGACGACCTCAAGCTGGTGGCCTTTTCTCTTGAAATGATGAAAGCCTAAAGCTCTACTACTGCGAGTTTACGTGAGCAGAATCCAGTGCACAGCGTGGCCACTAGGTTCATGAGGTTTATCTGTTCTGGACCCGAGCAAGGCCACTAATAAGAACTAGCTTATGGATGCACCTGGCCCCAGGTTCCTTTAAGGGTGGGACGCGGGGGAGGGGACCAAAACCGGGAGGCTACGAGCATTCCGTGTGCCGCACGAGACCCTCCTGCCCGGACTGCACTTCACCCCTGCCGGCATATTCGGGGCGCCGGCAACATACTACGAAGTCCCTCCTATCCGGTTCTCCTACGACCTGCTCGCTTTCTCGTACGTGGTTTTCTTTCGTAGCCGAGCGATCCCAGACCGAAATAGGTGTGCTTCGAACCTGTGCACACGACTCGCAACCAGCTGAAAATGTTGTGAGAACCCTGCTATAATGGGCGACACGGGTCAAGCTCACCTCCTCTAGTTTAGCTGCAGAGAAACAAACCAATGCTAGCGTCGCCGATACCCAAGGACGTCTGCGGGTTCGCGTTCAAACCGGAATTAACCCCTCCCTGAAGCCCTTTACTCTGCGTGGAGACATTGTAACCAGATCCTTGTTCGAAACCCTTAGAACGTCGCTCCTCCCATTTCCGTGCTGACGGGTGGAAACAGCCGCGACTGAGGGGCAAATTGCTTGGAATTGAATCGTCGCGTGCCTGCCTCTTCACCACACCAAATCACCGGATGCAATGTCGGCATCCCCTTGGCTGGTTCGCCGATCAGCGTGTACCCCCAACTTGCTCGTGTGTTTCGTTCCTCCCCAGAGCTATGGCTGGCCTGGTGTGCAGTTGCGTGAAGATCATGGACTGCGCTGTCGTGTCCTTGAACGAAATGTTGTCCTGCACCTGCGTGTTGGTGAGCACCGCCTCGGCGATTCTTCCCTCCCAGACAACCATCAGCCGGCTGAGCAACGGTTTGCTCGATGATGTAGTAGTTCTGGTTTCATTTTGAGCTCATGCTTCTGATAGGCCTCCATGAGGGTGGTGTGGCGATTTTCCGCACTGTAGAATCGCATGAGGCAACGTTTGCGTGACACCTGTCGAAACTACTTCGGAGAGCTTGTGCTCAGGAACAGCTTTCCACCCGGTCGCAAGGTTGCTTCCGATGAAGCAATCATGCCAAGCTGGTAGCGTGACACACAACAAGCCACACGTCCGCGTTCCGTCCAGGGTTTGCTGTGGAGAGAGATACTGGAATTTCGAGAGGTCCTTCCGACGAGACGGGCGCCGCCTGATCGAGATCAAGCCTTCGTCGAAAAGACCTCTTCTCAACGCGTCTCGGGCACCCTCAGAAGGTACAGTACTTGTCTGCGGCAGTGACACGAAATCGAACTATCTAAACGCGCATCCTTACCATGACACTAGACTTTGAGCCTGGGCGGGGCGTCGAGCAGCGCTCACGAAGTTCTACTTGTCGTAGGCCAAAGCCGCGAGTGTAGCAGCCACGCTCAGCATCTTTCGTCAACGGCTTCTCTGCTTGCTGGCGCTACCTTGTCAACCCGCAAACGCCGCAGGAACTTCAACAACGCGTTCTAGACCTCTCGCGTAAGCTCAGCTCCAGTTCCGCTCGGTTACCGACAGGTGCCAGTTCGAAGATGCCTGAAACATCCTGGACGTATCGACGATTGGGGTCTTGGTCGGTGCCTTCACGTTCCGCATGATCGCTCTCCACCAGACAAGGGCAAGTACGTCGTTGGGAGGCGTCGACGTGGACGCCAGCGACTCAAACGTCGGTGTCTCCGAAACCGCCCCCATCAACGAGACGGGTGTTTTCTTCACGGCGCAGGTCCTTCTCGCCGTAGCCGCGATCCCGTTTTGTTGCAGGTATTCTGTCGCTCTCTCAGATCGACAGCACCCTCGGTCCAATGACGCAAGTAATCTGGACGATGCTTTCGCACCTGGGCAAGTTCGTGGTGTTCACGGCTGTCCTCATGGCGGGCTTCGCGTTGACCTTCCACGTGATTTTCCGCACGTGCAAGGACGGCACCCCGCTGGACGAGGCGTACGGTACCTTCTCGAAGGCCTTCATGACGATGTTCCGAGCGATGCTAGGAGAGTTCCACTTCGACATACTGGAGACGACCGACGCTTGCCAGCATCCCTTGGAGAGAGAACGTTGAGGCCCCACTGCTTGTCAGTTACCTGGCGATCATGTTCATATTGCTTCTCAATCTGCTAATTGCAGTCCTAAGCACCGCGCATGCCGAGGTGAGAGATGGGTTTTTCGCCATAGCCATTGTCGCCTACACCAAAGAGCCACCGTAGAAAAAAGCGCTTCACGAGGCAACCTGCTGTCCAAACGGCTCGAAAATCAGGCATCAAAATGAACGGCGGCACGAACCACGAAATTCTCATCCACATTTCGCCTAGAAATTTCCTGTTTACAAATCTCGAATTGTACTCATGAATACAACTCACGGGTCTGTGAGAACGACCCAAGTTCATCGCCGTCAGCTTTTCAGCATATAATGCCAGCCGTAGACCAGAAAATACCGGCAGGTTATTGGGACCCTTGTTCCGGAGAGTTGTCCGCCATGGCGATATTCGCGTTGGACTCTCAAGATAAAACGAGAGTTAACGGGTCGTCCCCCGTCTGCCGTTCAGGTGTACGAAAACGAGGAATTTCATCTTGCACCAGCGAAGCTTGCCCAACAGTCATGGCCCGCGGTCCTGAAGGAGCGCCAGCCACCCCCACTGAACCTACTCATGCCCGCGATGGGGTTCTTGGCCGACGTTGTTTGTGGAATCTGGAGATCTGCTCTGGGGGTGTACGGGTACTTGAGGTGCGTCCCGCGTCTCGAACACTAGTTTTTCGTAAAGTTGATGTTCTACTCGGTCGGGTGTTGACGCTAGGACTTGGTTTGGCGATGGACGAGGTCAAGTTTTTCCCTGGCCATGCGCACGTCCCGACCCTCGCAAGGCGGGCCGCTCAGTGAGCACCCTCGACGTAGGGCCACTTCAGGGTGTTGGTCCCCAACGCCGCAGGGAAGGGGTGGAACAGGAAGGTGTTTGTTTTACGAGCCAGCCGCGCACACTTTCTGAGCATCGCCAACACGCGTGACACATGCCCCATTGCGAACGAGCAGTGCCTATAGAAACATGGCTCAAGATTATAAACAATGTACCGGACCCTATTACGTTCTTGGCTGTGTACACATCGTGCCCCGATATGATGACTACCATGTGTATTAGCGCGATCAATCCTGCTGCCCGCATGTTGTATGTGTCCCGAAAGCACCGAATGCGTGATGTTTGTTCGCAGGGCTCCGGCTGGAAGCGGCAGGGGGTTCGACGTGGCACCAAGAAACCATTTTCCGAGGCCTACTTATGGGATGTTTGGATGAGGGCCGGGCATGTTGCGATTTTCGCAGTCACCACCGGCACGATAGCCTTGGCCGCGTCTACTGCACTGTGGATGATGTCATCTCCTTGGATGGCCTGGTGCATTTTCTGGTGGCGTTTCCCGATGGTGGGGTGTCAGTTTACTGCTCTGAGCGAACGTTTTCATGTTTTATTGATATTTGTCAGAGGCGGTGATGGCAAGCAATGATGTCGAAGGTGAACGAATTCGGTGCCGACGCATCACATGCTCCCCGATAGTACATGGTAGTACGATTATTTTTCCATTAACTTCTCCACGAAAGTATCCGTTCGTTCGCTGGGCATGGCCGTTCCACCGCCCCATTATGAGGAGCCGTACACACGGAGGCCGTTAGATACCCAGCTATCCTTGCGAGGTCTTCCCCGCACCCAATATAGTTGCCCATGGCGCCCCCGAAAGCGAACCCAAACCTTTCTGAAAATAGAGCGAATCCCGTGGATGTTGGACCAAGGGCTACGGCCGCCCGGCTTTGGTTTTCGTGATCCAAGGCATCGGCTGGGCCTTTTCCGTTGTGTTTGGGGCCACGCTGTTCGCAAATCTGTTCGCTCGGGTCCGTCATGCTCTGGTTCTGTGGCCTTTGGAGAATAGGTCGGTGGTGGAAGAACGAAGTCGCGCGTGAGACGAAAGGAAGCAGGCCGGGGCAACGCGACTGGGCGCTTGCAGAGGATCGGGTTCACAAACTAATGGTGGACGTTGGCGGAGGGGACGAGCAATGTAGGGTCGACTTGCTGCTCAAGGAAACCACTGGACTTGACGTGGAGGGCCTCTCATGGCGGATCAAACGCAGAGAGCGGGAGGCCTTAAGGCACGCCAATGATGGCGAAGACTCTATGCAGGCATGTCCTGTGATTAATAGGGTGCCATGGTTTTCTTGCCCTTTTGGGGTTTAGACGATCCATTTCTCACGTTTGCATCATCAAGACACGGCTGATGAGAACACCTCTCGACGACGTAAAACCGTGGGAACTACACCTACAGGTGTTCATCGATCCCTTCCACCCGCTATGAACCTGCCCGTAGCAGGAACTGAATGTGTCGCTCTCTCCGCAATCTTCATGAGCAAGCATCCGTGGCAGCATCGCCAACGCCCCCGACATCCGCGCTATGGGCACCTCCAACAGCTGCAGCAGTCTTTGATATCAGCAATACCTCGCACGAGTTTGCTCGAGGTAGCAGAAATATATGTTTGATGGGTAATTACGCAACACACCTCACGGGTTTGTCCATCAGGACACGGTTGCAGCAGCGGGATACTTGCAAACATTCCTACATTCACCAGGTAGTGATCATGTCAACGTTGAGGTGTTTCGCGCGCCTATCTAGCTTGCACAGGAATTGCGGGAGCAGACTGAGCGCAGCAGCGTTCATGTTAGTGTGCGTGCAGGAGACCCGTGGTTGTTCTTCCCGTCAATTGCCCTTCCTCACAAGCAGTGTACAAGACTGCAATTTGTTCAATACCGGAGTTTTCTCTGAGACCTACAGTAAGTTCCGGGTAAGGCCGCAGAGAGTTGAATGGATAGATCAAACTACATCAACACGCATACACTCACGACTGTGAATAGGAGGAGCGCAAGCACAAGCACCAACAGTAGATGGAGCGAGAACGTGTTTCGATCAACGGAGTTGGCTGTCCATCCATGCACTAAACGAGTTGTGTTTGTGCTACTTTCTGTGGATTGCTCTCTTCCTGGAGACCTCTATCTTTGAACCATGTGTTGACGCGTTTGCTCTCGGTTGGCGACTTTGCCGTCAGGAAAACACATTCACCACCAGCAGTGTCAGCTTTTGAATGAACACAGTGCGGCAACAGCTCCTCTAAATTTTTTCGGCTATCTGTTTGCTTGTGATTTGTTTTGCATACTTTGCAGGAACCCTGCACCGTGTCGCCGCTGTCACGCGATGCGTTCTTTTTTCAAACGGCATGCCTCGTGCGTAGCGAAATCTCTGGAGGCGTGGCAACAACCTTTGTCTTCACACCTGCTTCCAGCTGCTTCTTCGTCATAATCTTGATAAGTATAGAACATTTCCTCGGCTTTCGGTAAGTTTCCTTCACGTCGATCTCGTCCTCATCCCGAGAATCGTCATGGTCCGTGCACGCTTGATTGATTGAATGCGCTTCCTTGTCATCACGGGCACAAATGCATGAACTCGATAACGCGCAAGTATGGCCCGCCACATCTCTACGGACTCCATCCCCAACGTACCACATAGTTTCCGCACAGAACGATACGGAAACATTCATAGATACCGTTGATCAGCCCCACACGAGCTTAGCGATACATCTTCAGCCTATCAAGACCGCATTGTCAGCGAAGCACATTTTTTAGTCGCCGGTTTCTATTCCGTGCCACCACCGGCAGTGACGTGTACGCGAAGAACGTGGTGGGTGTCAAGTGGGTATCTCAAGTGTCTCGTGCCTCTTGTGTACTTTCGTTCTACAGGGGATCTCGCGACGTGCAATGTATTTGAAGATGCCTTGCGAAACTCCTACCATACTATTGTACACCACAGATCGAATTTGAAGGGATCTCGTTGTTTCGCTGTTCACACGGTCGCCGTTCAAGCCTTCAACGTCGCAACGACGTTTCAATGTCACCGCCCATTCTCAAGCTTTACCCACATCAGGGTCTCAGGTTAGGAACACGTTATTTTTTTTGTCAGGGTAAGCCTACAGGTATTTTTGCGAATTGAATTCAAAGCGTTGAGTCGAGCCACTAAGATTTGTGCCTGCTCCGTCTCCGCTTTGTGGGGATACAGAGTACACAATTTTGCCCATTTATTAATGGTTGCCCGCTCCTTCTGGTGGCCTACCACACTACTCCTCCATCGGAAAAGCCCTGCCGATTCATGTGCCCACTCTCTATGAAGTCTATGTATACGCATACTGTATGACCTTTGGAGGCCGAGTCTGTGACCGAATCCTGGGTTGCGGTGTACAGATGGCGCTCACACATAAGAACTTAGCAGTAATTAAATTCAGCCTCGAAAACTCAAAATTTAAGAACTTGGCCATAAGAACACGTGGTCAGTTCCGACGTGGTATCAAGAAAACGAACCCGTAATTGTGGAGTAACAAAGCGCCTTCGGATAAAAACAGACCCCCCAAAAAGTGGCAGCTGCAAGATAATAACTCATGAAGGTGTTGAGGGGTGACTCATNGGGGGGGGGGGGGGGGGGGGGGGGGGGGGGGGGGGGGGGGGGGGGGGGGGGGGGGGGGGGGGGCGTACTCGTATGTTTTGCATTTCTCAGTGGTTAGACCATTGACCACGCGTCCTCGAGAGGATGGAATATTGTTCCCACAGGACAAAAGACCGATGGCCAATCGTTCCCTCCTACTTCACCAAAAAAAGGTGTCTCAGAACGATTTCCCCGAGCCTATCTATCCTATCGATACCACGTCCCGCCTCTTCAACCCACGTTCTATGCCCAAGTACACCTAGCTGGTTTTACATGCCTCAAACAGCTCCCTTTATCTTCCTTAGACTCTATTAGTCTACTTTTCCCAAGGTTCAGCCACGCAAAATCTCCTCTCTTGTACAACAGACATTCTGCAACTTCATGAACCCGGTGTTCGCANGGGGGGGGGGGGGGGGGGGGGGGGGGGGGGGGGGGGGGGGGGGGGGGTAGATGCTTAGCTTGTTGTACAAGGCATTCCCTTCGTCGCATGTCATAGGGGTGCCTGCCACGCTGCGTACCATGCACGAGAGCCATGTCTGAACTCCTTGAAATATTGAAAGAGCTCGGCCAACTGTCAAAGTTGAAAGGAGGTATAATTCTTCATCGACCCTTACAGGCCGTAAAAGAACATGTCATTTCTGGCAACTGCCCACGAAATCAGACTGGGAGCCATCTATTCGGCGCGGGGGCGACGAAAGCTTTCCGACACCTCATCCTTCGTCGCACCCACCAGTTTTCGAATTCAGGCGTCTAAACCCGCTGCTCTTGACAGATCGTTGCTGCATGTGGAGTACTCGTAACACTGAGCATGGGCTGATTTGGTGAGCTGATCACTCGGCCGTCTCAGGAGCGTACCCGCCACCTTTCTTTACGGCTACCCTGTGCATTTCGAGCTAGACTACATGTAGACCAAAGACGCGCCGCATGAATGCCGTTGGACACGCACAGTGAAGATGCGGGTGCGGTGGTAGGGTGGTGGGCTTTCCTTGAGGGGAGCGCGCCGTAGAGCAGGGAGGAGGTCCGGCATTCGAAGAGCAGTGAAGGTCGTAATGTAGCTACGACGGGCGTTAGATAGAGCAGGGAGGGCAATCACGCCGAACGTGACCCTTGTGGACCTCTAAATGGTTCAACATGTTTGCTCAGATGCGTCATTTCTTCAGGTGATACCGCGTCTGTATTTAAGGGTACCCAGACAAGGGATTTTGACGCTGGCTCTTTTCTAATACTTTATAACAGCACAAAGAAAGAAAACAACCTTCCCGCCGGAGGAACCTGGTCCGTTGTGCTAGTATCAGTAGAGGATATCATCAAGAGGCGTCGTGCGTGCTGGCACGTTCAGGTATACTACTGGGGCTGAAATATCGAAGGTCGCAGCAGCCTCTGAAAACGGTCCGAAATCTGCGCCGGAACCAAGCGGAACCCAACACTTGTCACAGCGGTGCTCACCACCACGGACCGCAAACCCCTCAACTGCGGGTTGTCAGCAGTAGCTGGTGGCATCAGCTACTGCTGTAAACCTGCAGTTCAGAAGATTGGGTTCAGTGGCGGCGAGCACAAGCAGTACAAGACACTGGGTGTCGATCTAACTTGCGGAGATTTGCGGAGATTGTGGGCCACTACAACGACACTCGATACCACCACCACAGAAGAAGTTTTGAGCGCGCCAACACTCCCCCCCGCTGCTATAGGGTGTCCTCTAGTGATATTGGTACAATGGACCAGGTTCCTAGCAACACCGGCCTTATTTGAGCGCCTTCCGTTTGGGCTCTTTTGACTTGAATTTAGACTGGTGTGGATTTTTATCTTGGTTTCAAAGGATGCTTGTGGAGGTAGACGCGCGAATAGCACGTTTTGAGCGGTCCCTACGCTGCCCTGTGCCAGAATTTTGGACTTGTTTTTTTCGCGATGCCTTCCGACTGGTCTTATGTGTCTCTAGTGCATTTTCTGGCGCTCTTGCGTTTGTTTTCGAAATTAGGCAACATAGCAGGAGGTTGCCCGGGTAGCCTTAACTCTACCCTATCGTGATCTGCGGTATGTCGATTCCAGAGGTCTCTGTTGAGCGACGTTCTAGAATTATAATCTGTTTTTGTGAACACACTGCTCTCAAGTGTCACCTGAATCCACCCTGAAAAAAAAACGACCTTCGAATGGGGCCCTCGGCGTAGTGTAGGAATAAGAACAAGTACACCGTGTATCATGAGGATATGCCTGCTCGAAATAAGAACTTTGAAAATAAGAACAGGACCCTTGGCCAATGCAAACGGTCGCCCTCTGTAGACCGAATCGTGGTTATAGTAGTGAGACCGGGAACAACTGCAAGTCCAATTCCTCGGCCTTCTCGGTGTTTTCCGAGTTCATGGGCATCATCAGTAGTCGAACGCCCATGGACTACATATTCAGATACACAGAATAATCAATGCGGAGGAGGTGAGAGAGCCAGCGTGGCGACGTGTGCATCCACGGAACGGTAATCCGCAGCCCCCCCGCTTCTCCGGGCCACGGGACCCCCGTCAAAGTGTGTCAGTGTGTTGGTTGGTGTGTGCAGCACTCTGTTGTGTGATCCGGCGCATCATGTGTGGGAGAGAGCAATAGGGGAGCCATGCTTGTGCGATGTATTCGAGCTTTTCGACCTGGTGGGGTGCTCTACAGAGCTTTCGCTACGGTGCGATACCACCAGAGGGGAGATCCTGCGGATGTTTTGAGGTAAGTCGACACAACAACAGCAGTTTCCGGTCTAATCCCGTCAAGTATGGATTCCACCTGCCACAACATGCACAGCAATAGAGAAGGAATGCTTGCTGCACTTGCAAGAGAGCTAACCTTCAGCGGTTCATCCGTAGTGAGCACCTGGTATGTAATATCTTCGACGGTTCGCTGGTTGTAGCAGAAGAGAACGTGAAGTATCGCAAGTGCGGGGCGACTTGCAGGCTCCAAGCCAATTTTTGGTACAGAGACCGCGTGAAGGAGCACCTTCGTAGACTTAACAGTCCAGAGTACCAGCCTGGCCTGCTGCTGTCGTAATTATATTCTCTTGGGGCAACAGACAGCATCTTTGGACTGGAGAGTTTTCAGAAATATTGCACTTCTGTATGCATAGTTTTTAGATTTAGAAAAAGAAACGGACGATTCTGACAGTCCCGCGTTGTTCCCCAGAAATACTTCGCGCAAGGCCCAGTTTCAGAAGATTTTCGTTGTGTGCATGCTAGGAAAGAGTAACATTTCCGAAGGAAAATACCAAGGGTATGTTGGGTACGGTACATACCCGGGTAAAATGTGGGTATTTGTCGGGTATGTACCCGTACCCAACGTTTGGGTACGTTGGGTATGACTCTCGTACCCGTGCCCAAATTCTGGGTACGTTGGGTACGACCTCTCGTACCCGTACCCAACGTACCCAAAATATGGGCACCACACCCGTACCCATACCCAAAATACCCATACCCACGCATCATCTACCCGGGTTACCTGGGTACATTGGGTACGACTCTCGTACCCGTCCCCAAATTTGGGTACGTTGGGTACGACTCCCGTACCCGTACCCAAACTCTGGGTACGTTGGGTACAGGACCCGTACCCGTACCTATATTCTAGGTACGTTGGGTACAGTACCCGTACTCATACCCAACGTACCCGTAACCTACCCAACACACCCTTGGAAAATACGTACCTCCGGCACATTCGGCCGCCGCAGGCGCCCTTTGCCCCCCTGGCCGCCGGAGGGAAAATTAATGGGCTAACGGTAGTGCTTCATTGGCGCACTGACAGCCATTATTTTAGGGGCAGCGCCGACAGCGTCGACAATTTAATGATCCCTGTTCTGAAGGTGTTTGCTTCTGAAAGAACCTTTTGCTCTCAGGATATTTCTGAAGGACCTCCTGTACGACCAGGCAGAGGCGCTGAACCCACTCTAGACATAGCCTAGCCACAAGCACATGAAAGGCACGTCTTGCACCATCACACTGCTGCTGCAGTAGGTGGGCACGTAGGCAGGCGCACAATGGCCACACAGAAACACCGTTGCCGTCGCGGTGTCATGCTTCTGCCACAAGGGACTATGACCTCGTGGCCGTGCTTCGGATGCTTGTGTTGGGGGCATCAGACCGAAATCATTCCAAGCTCTCTGCCCTCGATCAGGTTTCGCCCCAGAACCAGCAAAGAATGACAAGACTCATGTTTCGCTCGAGATGGCACTCGGGCACATTGGCTGTCTGTGGTGTCCACAGCATCGAATTTTTTGTTCATAACGTCTGTCTTCGTCGAGATACCAGGGGCGATATCTGCGAAAGACCAAAACAAACAGCCGCCTCTTCAAGACGGCAGTATATGAGGCTATTGGCGTCCAGGACTGGTAGGAGGAACGCTTCTTGAACTCTATTATTCTTGTTTGTTTTTTCTGATGAGTCAAGGTCCAGTCTGGCACTAGGTGTTGTTCGTATGCGGATGTTTGAAGCTAAGCAGAGACAAGAGCGATTGTTGAGGTATATCGTGCAGCACCTGCTAATTTTTTATTTAACGGTCCCATTGTTTCGCATCGTGAGTGATGTTGGTCTTCATCTCACCTACCAATCTCGAAAGACAACGACGATCTCTGTCGAACGTGTTGTACTCGAGTCGCAGCACTCGCCACCCAAACTGAAAAATGTATTTTTGGTTTTGGAAATGGCTTGGGGCAGGCTGGAAGCCGACGATGATGTCAGCGAGTTGGGTCCGAGAGAAGTGGCCGTGAAGATGCTGTTCGCTCCCATCAATCCTTCGGACATCAACCAGGTGATGCAAGCAGCGTTGTTTTGTAGCCGGGTGCATTCAGCTACATAGCGCCCGCACTTACGAACCTCTAGCTTAGACCGAGGCTGGGGTTCTTCGGTCCTGGATTATGCTACCAATGGCCGCTATATAGGTTTTAATGTAGGGGTTCTTGACCGAGCTCACGGTTGGTGCTCAAGTTCTCATGTGTTGATTTTTCGAGGCTATTTATTCACGGGAATGTTTAGTATAGTATGTACTATTAGTACTGACCCGAGTATTGAGTAAGTATCTGGCTCTTTTCGCCCAGTAGAGTAATACTCACACTTTAGTACAGCTTTTCATACTCTACTAAGAATACTGTGGCGTTTAGTACAGCTCTTCGTACTAACTAAACCTTTTGTAAGTACGGCTCTTCAATACTCTACTAAACATTTTTTGAGTATAGTACGGCTTTTCATACTCTACTCATACTCACATTTTAGTATGGCTCTTCATACTCTACTCAACATACTCATGCGGTTTAGTACAGCTTTTCATACTCTACTAAACATACTCTTTGGGTTTAGTATGGCTTCCTATACTGTACTATACTTTCACTTTAGTATAGCTTCTCATACTCTACTAAACATACTGTTGCGTTTAGTATGGCTGCCCATACTCTACTCAGGCCATAGTACAGCTCGCCATACTCAACTCAGAGTACGTACTACTCAACGTCAGAGTACGTACTAGTACTACCTTCCACCAAAGGGTGTGTTGGTGACGTCACTATTCAGCAAAAAGTAGACAGTCTCGCCGCACGGAGTGGTGGGCTCCAGGCTCCGATACTCGCGCGCTCGCGTACTCAGGTACTCGGGCATTGAGGTAGTGGCCCGCAGCAGGGGAGATAGTGGCAGCTGAGCATGAGTGACCCGAGCGGTGGTTCGGCCGCATCTGCTCCCGATGCGGGTGGTTCTCCCGACACGAGTACCCTCGCACCGGGTTCTTCAACACAAGACGCGCAACAAGACAACGAGGTGGTCGTCGTGCCGGGCTCAACGAGTGGAGGAGCGCCACAGCAGTCAGTGAACGTCAAGCGTCCCGCACCGGTC